>PNEQ01007667.1:0-32648 GCA_003012365.1 Medauroidea extradentata
TTATATCCAGTTAATTTTTGTTAAAAAATGCACAGTTTCTTTGATATTCTCGCTCATTTGAGCAAAAATGCAGATTTAAGGAAGTGATGTTACTTTTTTGGAAATAGTTCAAGCTGTGTAGTTTGAGAATGAAATATGATATATTGATGAAACAAAAAGTGTCTTACAGGAAATTTTATATTCTTTAAATTTTGTCCCCGTAATTTTTCTTGTAAAATGTAGCGATTAGAAGTAATTAATTATTTTTTATTTGAAAGTGTCATTTGGGCGCCATTTTTTCAAAATGGCGGCTATCCTACACGTCTGACGATGGTAGACACTTAAAAATCGGATTCCTTAGACTTTTTCCGTTAAGAAACCGTTGGGTTCATTTCTGTTGCAATTAGTTCCCCAGTCAACCATAACTTTACTAGACTATCCTGGCAACGAAGGGCGACCGCCACATTACGCGCTACATTCACAGGCAGCTGCATCGGAAACGAGATTGCTTTTTCTATCCAACGTGGTGGCTTTTCCTCGCGTATAAGCTCGTATGGTGTGATTCCCGTCGCCTCCGATTTTACGTACATAGGCCCGCTTGTGTTTTGTTTCTGACAGAACACTGTGTGTCCCCTTACCTCAGCTGAATCTATCAGCCTGGACGAAAAAAATTCGACCTTCAGCGTGTCAGGCACACACACCATACTCAAATATTTATCCATGTGTCTACTGAATCGGACTACAGGTGCACGGGTTGCATTGCCCAAGAAAGCAGGTATAATTTTGTCAGTGTTCGGGATTAACGCCGTGTGAGCGCGCTCTATGACTGCCGTCGTTTCTCGCAAGAAGGTACAAGCCTGCGAATTTTCCAACCCTGTAACGCGATGCCCTAAGGCGTTCGTTTCTGCAGACATTTTATTTTATATTTGTCTTGAACACGGCCTACCTGTGTAACAGTTGCGTTAACTTGAGAAATTAACCTAACATTCTGCTCTTCTATTGGTTCCCTCAACACTTGGTCGCTCCCTACACTGGCTGTTACCAGATGGTCGATTTTATCCTCAATTCTTTTGACTTCTGCCATTACCGCAGCGCACCTCTGTTCCCCTTGTCTTTCAAGCCGATTACCCACTGCCTGTAGTTCCATGGTCGACTTGCCTACGACGTTCGCCAATCGCTCTTATAAGTTCCGATTTTAACCGAGTGGTTTGCTGCTCCAAATGCGTTTGCATCTGTAGCATGAAGCATTGAAATTGGGAACCGTCATCTAAGTTACCCTGTGTAGACCGAGAAAAGTCACTGGTTCCATGACCTTTCGGGTCTCCTCCATTCACGGAGAAACTATTCACGCCGCCTAGTGACCCTGAACCATATTTCGACGACAACATGTTAATCCCTCCGCTGAATAAACTCCCTAACGGTATATCGCCTTCTCCTAAATATTTGCTCTCCTTATCCATAACTGCTAAGGCAAATTGACTAGCTCTACTTATTTCAATGTCGTCAAACGGCCTTTGTTAATGCAATCCATACAAAACATAAAACATTAAGAAACTAACGACCATCTGGCATGCATTACTTCTCGTCGCACTGACACATACACTTTCTCGTCGAGAAATGTCGAGTCAGAAGAAAACTAAGTTGCCACTACAATAGAATTCTCCCGTTGAAGTCCTTCGACGCTCCGACCGGAAAGACGTCTACAAATAGATAAATGGTAATCCTTAGCTCACTAAACTAAATATCTTCCGATGTAGCCTTGACCAAGGCGCGGAACCTTGCGCCGCAGTCACCTGAACGTTGACCCTCGCGCCGCCAAGTTCCGGAGGTAAGAGGTCGTCGTTCGATGCCCGGGGGCGTCCAGCATCTCTCCGTAGTTGTAGTCTCTGCTAACGTCCCAGGTGGACGTTGTTGGTGTTGACGTCGTCTGCTGCACTCCGCGGTGTCGCTCGTTCGGTCCGAAACTGAGTTTCATTCACGGCAACCGCGGTTCTCACAACAGAGCAGGCGCATACGCACAACCGTTCCGACACGTTTGTTCCGACACAACCAAGTCTTTTCCGTTCCTATCTCACCGGAGTAATATCGCGTCGGCGTTTCTAATGCATGTCCTCATTGGTCGCTATCGGGGATCGAATAAGGGTCTCTCTCCGGCGTACAGTTCGTAAAGCCCAGAGTTGCCGCGTCATTTTACTACGATCTACTTTATTACTGTTCGTATTTGCTTTTCGTCCTTATCATCGTTGGTTTAGGTTGTTCACTGAAAGGTTGCTGATGTGCCTAACTAGCTTAAGAAAACACAAACATTTTTTTATTGCATTTACATTTCTCAATAATTCACATTCAAATATTCGAATATTTGACGGTACAATGAAAATCTGGCCACCCCAATTATATTAATGAAAGTAGAGGAAATGAACGAGTGTTTGCTGTTGGTTTGTCCGTCGATTTTACATAAAAGTTATGCTCAGGGTACTGTCAATTTACGTGTATAAGTTTCTGATTTGTGGGAAATTTAATTTTTAAAGCACATCACTTGTAACTGACAATATTATTTTGTTGACAAATTTTAACGAGTTGTTTACAAAAAATATTTATTTGACGTCCGATTGTAACCAAATATTTATTTCGCACAAACAAAGTGCGTTTAAATAATTAATCTGGTCGAGAGAAATAATTAAGCTGAAGCAAACAACGCCCAAACAAATTAATATAGTATAATGAAACAATTACTTCTCTCATAGTAAATTCAAATTAGATAACAGATTTAAACAAAAAGAAAAAGTTCCACGCTGAAATATTTTATCGACATATTTTTGTGACTAATTTTGTCATTACATTTTGGAAACCGTACAATCAACTGTGCAATATATACATATATGTTTTTCACAATAGGAATCTTACGGGTTCACGTTGTATTCTGGAACTCTCCGCTTTAAAATCAAGAAGTTTTTCAAACACTATAAACTATGAATGACGCCAATTTGATTATTTAATACAATTTTCAATCTAAAGCCAAGAAAAATAGACCAATACGTGCTGATAATAAAGCAACTGCAAGTATGGGACTTCAGTAGGCTTACTGAGAATTATCATAGCAAAAATTTTCCATTTTAGTACACATGTGTAAAATAACTGCTAGTGCCACGGAATTGAGTTCCTACATGGAAATTTTATTATCATAATAAATTCAATGATTGTTGCTATCTCCACTGATACTACAATGTTGGTAAAATATTCCGACCTAAGAATGCACATTTGCATGGCAGTGTACCTGTCACTTATTGTTCATTCAGTTGGAAGATAGATGGCAGGTTGTATTTACACGTTATTGTTCATTAAGTTGTCATTTTGTTTAGATAATGGAAAAAAATGATCACTCATATTAAAAAAAAAAACGTTTTCCTCGAGACATATGGGGGGTTATTTGCCAAGTGGTGTAAGTCAAAAAAATCGAAAATGGACTTACACCCCTACAGAATTGCCTGCAGTGAGGTCTACCAAATGGTGTGTGTCCTGGTGCACTACATTTTTCCATTGCATTACGTATTAAATAAAGTAATCCCTGAAGTTTATCACAGATACAAACTTTAAATACTCTCTCCTGAAAAATTTGCATTTTGGATTACACCACTTGGAAAGTAACCCACCCATATAAACTGGGTCAAATTTGTTATTGTTTGTTCCTAAGTTTAATTATTATTGTTATTTGTTGACTGATAAGATCTTAGCATAATATAAATATGGTAAGAGCAAAATGCTCGACGTCAAGGAGAAGTTCTGGAATGGATAATGCGAGGTAAGCGGGAGATCGCGAGAAAACACGACAACCAGCGGCATCGTCCGGTATGATTACCGAAAAGCGAAAAATCCAGGGGCCAACACAACCAGGAATCGAACCCGAATCGCATTGGTAGGAGACGTGTACTGTAACTGCGGCACCATTTGCGGCCCCAAGACCTACGATAGTAGTTTGTATTTATTAGTAAAGTTTCATAAATTCTCACTGGATGTGTGTTTATGATATCTTGGATTTTAGAAGAATTTTTCCACTTGGCCTTAAGTTCGGAAAAGTAAGCAATCAATTTTTTCAGTGCTCTGCACGTTATTTAATTTATTGCGGTTTATTGGTGACTATACGTATTTATATTTAAAGTGTAATTTTTATCAATCTATTTTTGCACTTATTTCTTTCTAAAATTTATATTTTACAATTCATATAACATATTTCACCAATTCATGTAAATTTCATTTTATTATGTTTCCACGGCTTAGTCACGGTAAACTCCAGTAGGTACACATTAATGCATTGCCTTTTACATGCACGTTGTTCTTGTAAAAATTCACCCTGTGATGAAGGAAGATTGGAATAAAATCCAGCCAAGTTAACCTCTAAACTTAGACACGACTGGGTAAAATTATCAACAATTTTGGCTTTGGAGAAATAAAAAAAAAAAAAAAATCTACGAGGAAAATTCTTGAGTTCAATTTACAACACAAAATACTATAAATACATTCTGCGCGATACATTATGTATTGTAATCGTTCTTCGTTCTGAATGACTTGAGCGACATTAACGAATGATTGCCATCAATTAACCAATCTATAAATAAATAAGAATTTTTTATGTTTTGTGAACATGGTAAACATTTTTCAATTGTATTGTTATAATTCAAAAGGTCGTTAATGCCTTAGGATACTTTTTAGTTTGTAAACTGAAAACATGTTTTCGCCTTAGTTTTTTTTAATAACATGTGTCTGAGTAGCCTAGTATGTCCATATTGTTACAATGTAAGGGTGAACAATAGGGAAGGCATGAATTAACTGTGCTACGGGAGAAAGAATATAAGAGCCGATCAAGAATGTATTCCTTTCTTAAACTGATAAATTATAATAAACCACCCACACAATTTCACTCGCTTGGCTGTTAACTACCGAGAGGTTAACATGTTTTGGGGACAGGAAGGGGGGCTCTGTGAAAGAAATGTGGTACTTACTAAGATTCACTTTCAACTTAAAACGCTTAAATAAAATATATAGTAACATAAATATTTCACCTGATGTATTACTATAGACCTAGGGGGCATTTAGTTATCACCGAAAATTAATTAATCCCCAAATCTCTCAGTTTATAAATTACAATTTAAAACATTTTCATACCAAAATTAAATATTAAATCATTTTGAAATAAATTAAGGAACAGTTATTAATGTGATACAAGTTAAATATTCACTATCCAGTAACTATTAAAAAATAAAACAGGTGGATTTGATCGAGTTTAATACCAACCAAATAAACTTAATAATAAGTCTCTTATCTCTGAGCTTTAACTGTCTTAAAGATTTTCGACACTCTTGATGGGACTTACCGGATTTAAAATTCAACTAAACTCGTATACTGTTACAGTCAAATAGCCTCTTTCGTCTGCGAGACTTGATATGGCCAGTTCAACAAAAAAAAAAAAAAACACTATTCGCCTGCGTAAAAACACTGTAAACTGAACCGTCGGCAACTGACCAATGACTTATCATTGAGCACCGGCCTGCTGGTAACTGCTGCATCATCGGCTCATTGGAAACATTATTTTTAAAACTTAACGCAAGCTTCAAATAACAGGATTTCCTTATTAATTAATGAAGAACCAGTTAACAACATTAAGTTATTTAAAATATTATTAACACGTAACTCAACTAAAATAATCGGATGCGCACCTACCTGACTAGTAAAATAAAATGTAAATTAATTTTAACGCATTTACCAGAGTTAAAATGAATCTGCAAAGAACACGAGCTTTGACCTCTAAAATAATTTGCATCTATAATTCCTACAAACATAAATAACTTATCTCATGTTTCTCGAGGCTATCGACGACCCTCGAGTGCTCGGCCACGCCTACGCTGTCTTCAGACATCTTCGGCAGAAGCTCTCGACAAACAAGCCGTAAAATCAGCCGGTGAACCCATGTCGCGCCTCTATAAATAGGCCAGAGTTGACCTAACTCACGTAGTCTCGACATTTGTACTGTCGAAACCCGAATTTCAAAATCGCTAAAAGCACGTGGGTGTAGCAGGAGAGGGGAAGAAGCGGGGTTTAGTGTCATAGGGCCGATTGCAGAGTCAAGTGTGGAAAATCTCCGCGTAAAAGTGAAACTAAGGAGAACTTACGTAAAATAAGAGAATATTTTGTTTAATTTCACAGTCAGGAAACTGAGATATCTCAGTTGATGTGAAGTGTCACCACAATATACGCGAGAAAAATAATTTTTCTTCGTGCATCGACTTGCGAATGTAGCTAAAATGTATATTATTTTTCATTTATTATGCACGAAACTTACATGACGGCGATTTGATAAATTATATTTAGTGTTTCGTACACTGTAAAGCTGAAAAAAAAATACATAGTTGAATTTTTAAATAAAACGGTATCGTAACTATTTTGATTGAAAATAAAAGTGTCATAAAAAAATATGACATCACTTTCATGTAGAAATGTACAACGGATATACATTATGTTGTGTATTCCAGTGCAGTCTTTCATTTACACCATGTTTATGTTAGTTTACTTCTCGTGGTTATCACGACGTCATAAATGACGATTGGAGTCCTTAATTCCCAAATTGTAATCTGCTTGATATATAATAAATTTAGAAACTTACGCTCCTTTTAAGTTATATGTAGTCAAACGTTGGCTGTGTGCATAACGTGACCTAGAGACTCGAAATTTGAAAGCATTGCATTATGTGTAATAAACGTCAGAAAATTAACCTTGCTTCACACATTATATTACCACAGAAATATTCAACAGCATTGTAAGGACTGTCATACTTGAAGTCTACAATACCAACAAGTTTGGTCTGTTTTTTTTTAGCACCCCTTTATTCTTTGTTATCTTCCATCTCATTATGTTTGTGTACGTACATACGTGTACCTATATTATTAAGAACATTAATATTAGGTATTACCTTCTGGACATTATTTTCGCAGTTTTTAACTACATTAAATCTTGACACTTATTTACAAAATTTAATAATTGGAGAGGGGGGTGGGGCAGTGATAGAAATGTGGTATTTACTAAAATTTACTTTCAACTTAAAACACTGAAAATAAGAAAAAATAACAAAATTTTCGTTATTTATAGTTATCAGTCGTTGATAAGGAAATAAATACTAAGCTAATAATAGTATATGTCTGATATCATGGCCTTAAAAGGGTTCTCAATGCTATTTAGGAGTGTTCAATTCATTAACGTGAAGAGTTACAACTCTTTCAAATTGTCGTGAATACAGTTTGTTAGTAATCTAAATTATCTAACAACAAAATATTAGCTCCGCAAAATGTGTTTGTGACATATAGGGCTTTGTGAAACATAGCCGATTAAATGTTTTCTGTTTTAATATGCAGTTGTGTAGGAAATGAAGGCCCCCGCCACAAATTGTCAACGTCTGAATAATCAAAACTGCAAGTCAGGGCCGAAACATATACCGTTAAAACTGAAGACTAGTATATCTGAGAAAGAGCGAATTATAGTACTGACACACAGCTACTTTTTTATTAATTATATGTTATAGCTATAAATTATCACAAAAATACTTATTGAAAATATCTATGCTCTTTTAAAACGGTGCCATAATCGAAATAAATAATAATAAAAACAAAAAAATAAATAAACAACCTCATGAAACAATCGGGGATCGAACCGGGAACCCTTGTGTTAAATATGATAGTCGAACTTCTGATTCCTTTATTATCAATTGTTTTGTTTAAAAGGAAATACTTTAGGATAATGTAAAGTTAATATGAAAAGAAGGGTCTCCGTGTGCGGTACCCGAGCCGTTGTTCATGAACTAAGGTCCATGGTAGCCATGGTGCTACCAGTCCCTCCATTGCTTGACCAACGGCTCCGGTGCCGCAGCCCTAACCACTGAGCCACGGAGTCCCGTACCTTACTGCATTCTTTTTAATCTATATAAAGTGAACGATTGTTGCAGTCTCCAGTGATACAACAATGTTTTCATATTTCAACGATAGATTGTACTCTGTAGTGGTCATTCAGTCGACACTTTTGATTGTTTATTGAGTTGTCAGACAGATGGCAGGATGGGTTCACTCATTGTTGTATATGTAACTAATTGTTACAATGTGAATCCATGGCGGTAACTGCAACCTAGTGCACTAAATACCAACATATTATGCATGCACGGACTGACTGACGTTAATAATGGATCCTAACAGATATATGGCTCATAAATTAATTATATTTTTGTGTAGATGAACGTTATTCTTTTTTAAACACATTTGTTTTCGTTTCTTAAGGAACAGATTTTTCGAAAGTGTTTGTTTCTAAATAAAGCGTCATTAAATATAATAACGAAGAAAGCACTAAGTGTCTCACATAAATTACCTAATAAATTATTTCAAAGGGTGTAAAATTTTATTTATGCACTTCAGCTGTTAATTGTAGTATATATTTTCGTCTGTCTAAGAATTATTGTTTGTACACTGTGAATTCACTCAGAGATAGAACGGGAGAGTAAGAGAAAATAGTACAGAAAGATAGACAGTGAAAAGCAGCAGGTAGAAATGAAAGTGTAATAGTTTTAAAGATATAATTTTACTTCGGTGAACAATTTTCACAAAGTTATCTTTAACAAACCCTAAACCTTATATCCTTTCTTGTTCTGGCACCACCAATTACTGGGGGCCTGGGAAACGCTGACTGCTAGTTTATGGCCATTAAGGTAAGCACAACTAGCCTAACCACAATTTTTGGTTATCCAACTCTCTCGTCCTCTGCATTACCACAGACAATTGAGGTTCTACTGTGTATTAGCATTAATTGTGCCATAGAAATTAAAAAAATGATTTTGAACAAATATATATAAAAAAATTTCCTCTAGTAAAACTTACCATTTTCTGATTTCAGTTACACCTCAAAGCATTTAATTTACTTAAAAATGGTGACTTTTCAATGCCAGCCATTGCTATATGGCATGTAAAAGAGATGTGTAATAATCATGTTATATTTCTTTGAATAACCACCTCCACATTTCCAGCTCTAGCGCACCAAATGTTCAACAGACAGATAATAGCATCGAAACTCACTATATTGTAAATATTTTATATTGCATGCCCTCGCCCGCCAGTACTACGGGACAGCAAATAACACGAAAAACTATTTTTTCATACTTCTTACACTTGATACATTACATTTCATCACGTATTTTTCTAACTCAGCAAGTACCAACATAGTCGAATTAAATGCCAATAAGGGTTTGCAATCCAGGAGTTCGGGTTCGATTCCCGGCGAAGTCATCATAGTTTTCGTTTTTTTCCTGTTCTGAAAGATCAATTTACTGCCTTAAGAAAGAACGGCTGCATGGTTCATGATATCTTTGCTATGCCTGCAAAAGTTGGACCGAAAAAAAGCTAATAAAAATTTACTGTAAAAATATCATACATAAATTATGATTAACTAATTAACAAGTTCACATTACTGATTGATTTATGTAAATGGATCGGTGTGACTAGTGTCTTAAGGAAAACTAATGTAGAACATGTAAAACAAAAGTTTCATTACAGATTTACTAGCGTATTCACATAAAATATTTGTGATTCTAGTTGTTAAAAATAATAGCATTCAGAATTTCAATGAATAAACGTCTACTGAAAAGCGATGTGGTAACAATGTGCGCCATAAGCCCTATAATGAAATCTATGAGCGAGATAACTTTGGCATGCATTATTTTCGTAATCCTATATTTTTATGTACGGATTTCAACGGTGACTGTATAATTTTATGACGAAATCGGCTCTATAAAATACTAACGAATTTCAATCGAGTGATTTCATATTATCATGTGCAGCTATTGTGTAAAAACCTCTGCTATAATTATGTAATTAGTCAAAATTGTCGTAGAGACTTCAATCAAGTTTATTTTATTCAGTATTTCAATGTAAACTGTTTTATGTATAAGGAACAGCCCAATTAACTTATTTCGGTGTTAATTCAATTTCATACTTAATTGCTGGCCTACCAGTATCAAACTTTAAAAAAAGGAAGTTTGGAGGAAAGGTTTATGTCTTCACGCTGTAATAGCTGCAGAGTGCACAGCGGGGTAGCGACAGAGTAGAGACTTGGAGAGAGAGGGTCAAACCAACCCTCTTTCCCTTGAAGGCGCCCATAGCCGTTGCTTGTAGGCGGGGCTTAAATGGTCATCATGCTGTGACAAAATATTATACATATGTAAATAATTGAAGTAAATTAATGAAACATTAACAGTTTATGCTAATAAATGTAAATGTCAAATGTTCTAATTTTCAAAATGATCGAATAAATGGTTTGCGTATTGTTGAGGATACGATAAGCCATTGTGCCAAGAGGTCGCTGATTGGTTGGGAGTTGTCTCCATGAAGGAGAAGGGGAAGCTTTGTCGCTGTGCGAGGGTGAGAGACTCTTGTCGCGTGTGCCGGATGCGAAAGACATCGACTAGACGTCAGCTTTATATACTACTGAGTTAAGAGACTCTGGTCGCGGGTGCCGAACGCGAAAGACGTCGGTGAGGCATCACTGTTTTGATTGTAGACAGCCTACGTAAAGTGGCACCTCGCGAATTTAAGAAGTCGGTGCGAAACTGATTTTATAGATTGTGCTATATTAAATCGGTGCGAAATTGATTTTATAGATTCGGCTATAAAATACCGATTATACTTATATAGCATAAAAGGAGGTAATATTCAGTAATAGCGACTCCTGGAATCTGGCGCATCGGGTCCTAAACACTACGTCACCAAGAAATACCACAAATCGCTCATTTAATTGACCTACCGCAAGTATTTTACTAACTGTATCCTCGAACAGTACCAATTACCATGCAGATATATACGAAAAGCAACGAATTAGTAGCAGAGAAAAACGTTGCAAACTTTTCAAAGCGTAGTAAAAGTGGAACGATTTGGTCTCTGAACCATTAGTTATTTATCATGTTGTTAGGGATGTGTTTGTAATTAAAAAATGCTTTGTAGTAAAATTAAATTGAGTTTTTTTAAATACGATATGTCTCGTTATAAGCCAGGTAAATAACATTCTGAGTTATGTATATAATTTAAATCAAGTGCATATATGCACAAACCAGGTGTTATGAAAAATTAACCAAGGAGTTCACTGAAAACAAAAGTATAAACTACACATACAAGAATTTGGTAGTTTTGCATACTTGTATGAGTAATTATGGAAAAATTCTGCATTAGGTATAATTTTACACAATAGTTTACAGGAATTTAAAAACGGTGTACACGCATATTATTAAATCTGTAAAATGTAATGATACGGCATATTTACCAGACGGATGGTGTTAAATTATACTTAAAAAAAGTAAATGCAGAAATGCACTGACACAAAACAAAATTAATAGTCTTTTAGTTTTTTATTGTTATTGCGTTGTATTAACCCTCGATTATCATTGTAAAATTACGTGATTTTTAGTGCAGATATAACTCAAATTATTAGTGTAAATTTTTACACATTAACAACCATTGTCGCTAATAATTAAACTTTAATGTTTGATGATTGTCCTGCATAGTTAAAAAGAACATATTATTTAATGTGATGGGTTACTTATAACTTCAAACGTTCTCAGTGGAAGCTCTTTCAAATAAAATATGTCATGATTTTTCAGAATGTGATTCATCTTTGTGCATCAACAAATACACCAAACAATTTTCAAAAACATGTTAGAAATTAACAAATCAAATACGCTCTAATGCTGCTTGAGCGACATGCAGACATCGTGTTTTGAATATTCTGGCTTTTGTTTACTAAATATAAGCAAGTTACTGGAAAAAGTAACTAGAAAACCTAAAATCGTTTGGTTATATATAAGTTTTCTATAAATATGTAAAATGTCACAACGAAAATTTCGTAGGTGTAGTTGAAAAATGGAAATTTTGAATATTCAATTCATCCTTTTCATTATACATGCATTTTTGCCACCCCCAACCCAGGCATTCTTCGCGTATGTGTGTGTCCCTGATGTACGGAAAAAAACACCTAAATTAAAATATATTATTTTTCATAAAAATGTAAATAAAAAATTTATGGGTCATGCTAAGTTATTATGATGCGAGATATTACTCTTGGAAGTTGAGCTTCGCCTTTTTTTTTTTGGTTGAAACATCCTAATTAAATTGTATAGATATCTTGAACCTGTAAAGCTAATCCCCTTTTAAACCTTCCTATTTCGGTAAAATTATAGAGGCTGACTGATTACAATCGCTGCCAGGTTTTGTGAAAATTTAATGCTGTGCATTTATTCAGTACACTGCCAAAAACAAAAAAACAAAAAAAAAAAAAAAGATTCTCTTGTTGCAGGCTCATAAATGTACTATTTCAGCTACATAAAAATTATGCACACTGTAGCTAGTAAAATAATAAAATACCTGGTATATAGGCAAAAAGTTGTACGACCGGCACGGAAGCCCTTTGTACATGCACTTTGCAATCGGAAAAATACAGACTGTGAGGCAGGAAGCGTACATTTATATCCACCCAAGTAAACAAAAAAAAAAACTAGTCGCTACTCGGTAAATTTGGTGGCAAAATTTATTTTTGCAGAACTTTATAAAAGGAAGATTTCGTCTAAAATAAAATCGGATGTGATTTCGCTGTTCTATAATTAGATCGTAATTTACGAAACTATGTCACAAAATCACGAAAATAACAAACATTGTGAAACCAAATATTTACATTTATGAAATAT
Organism: Medauroidea extradentata; assembly: GCA_003012365.1. Classification (NCBI taxonomy): domain Eukaryota; kingdom Metazoa; phylum Arthropoda; class Insecta; order Phasmatodea; family Phasmatidae; genus Medauroidea; species Medauroidea extradentata. Next base: position 12,734 of record PNEQ01007667.1, read on the forward strand.
ATTTTGCAGGGTACGTTCCAATAATTTAGACACATTGAAAATAATCTATTTACTTTGACATACAATCAGGATCGGTGAACATGTCTTGATGCAAGTCACCTGTTCGTATTTCATAGATGAAACTGTCGGTGTCCATGTAGGCCAACTGCAACCTGTAATTATGGAACTCTCCTCTTTAATACCAAGACGTTTTTCAAACACTATAAACCATGAATGACGCTAATTATAAATATTAATACAATTTACAATCTAAAGTCAACAAAAATAGACCAGTATGTCCTGACGATAAATCAACTGCAAGTATGTGACTTCAGTAAGCTTATTGAGAATTCTCATAACAAATATTTCCCATTTTGTACACGTGTGTAAAATAACTGCTGGCGCCACGGAGTTGCGTTCCTACATGCGTATTTTATTATCGTAATAATACAATAATTGTTGCTGTCTCCACTGATACGACAATGTTGGTTACATATTCCGTCGGTAGAATGCACAATTGCGTGGAATTGTAGTTGTCACTACCTGTTCATTCAGTTGAAAGATAGATGGCAGGTAGTGTTTACCCATTGTTGTTCATTAAGTTGTCGTCATTTTGTTTCGATATTGGGTAATGCTCACTAATATAAAAAAAGTTTTCCTCGAGAAATTATAAAACAGGGTCGAATTTGTTATTGTTTGTTCCTAAGTTTAATTATTATTGTTATTTTTTGGCTGATAAGATCTTAGCATAATGTAAATACCGTAAGAGCAAAGTGCTTGACGTCAAGGAGAAGCTCTGGAATGGATAAGGCGAGGTAAGCGGGAGATCGTGAGAAAACACGACAACCGGCGGCATCAAGAAGCGAAAAACCAGGGGCCAACACAACCAGGAATCGAAACCGAATCGCATTGGTGGGAGACGTGTACTCTAACTACGGCACCAATTGCGGCCCCAAGAACTGTGATAGTAGTGTGTATTTATTAGTAAAGTTTCATAAATTATCACTGGATGTGTGTTTATGATATCTTGGATTTTACAATACTTTCTTCATTTAGCCTTAGGTTTTAAAAACTAAGTAAACCATTTTTTCAGTGCTCTGCAAGTTGTTTAACTTAATGGGGTTTATTGGTGACTATACATATTTACATTTAGAGTGTAATTTTGTCAATCTATTTTTGCAATTTTTTATTTCTAAAAGATATTTTTTACAATTCATATAATATATTTCACTAACTCATTTAAATTTCATTTTATTAGGTTTTCCCGGCTTAGTCACGGTAAACGTAAGTACATGATGTTACGGTGTCGCAATACCGCGGCGTCGGTGGCGTCGCGGAAGAGTAGGAAGACGATTGCACAACCCCGCGGCGTCAGTGGCGTCGCAGGACGGCAGTAAGTGGGTGCTGGGTAATCAACAAGTCACCAAAAAGTGGCGGATTGCGGCAACAGTGGTATCCCAGTAATCCGATGACTCGAGGAGTTAAGTGGGTCTTAACACTTACCCAACACCTTACAAACTCCTGGATTCAGCATGGATTGCTCCGCCTCTGGGCATAGCTGGGAGCCAATCAGAGGGGAGGATTTTGACGGCCTGGTGGGGGTGCGAAGAATGGTATAGACATCGAGCTAGCTACCAAGGGAGAGTTGGAGTTGGAGAAGAGAGTCGACGAGATAGTCTTCTGTTGGGCGGCGACCGCACCTAGGGAGTCTGGGTTCGAGTCTGAGTGCGACCCTCTGACTAGAGAACTAGCTCCAACGGCGGCACGAGCGGTGAGTTCCTGTTGGTTAGGGAAGGAGAGCGATCCTTTACCTATCTCCTGTCTCGCCTTACCCTAACCCTTCCACTCGGCTCTATTTCTGTATGCTGTATTTCCTTGTTCTATATTCTAATAAACTTTTGTTACCTTCCATCTCTGGCTTATTTATCTTCCCCTTCCCAGGCTAAATTTTGTAACAATACGCATTAATGCAATTCCCTTTTACATGCACGTTGCTCTTTTAAAAATTCACCCTCCGATGCAGGAAGTTTGCAATAAAATCCAGCCAAGTAAACCTATAAACTTAGACGCGACTAGGTAAAATGATCAACAATCATGGTTTTGGAAAAAAATATATTTTTTTTGATAATTCATAAGTTTTATTTACACCATAAAATACTATAAATACAGTCTGCACGATACTGTGTGTATTGTAAGCGTTCTTCGTTCTGAATGACATGAGCGACATTAACGAAAGATTGCACATCAATTAACCAATCTGTAAATAAATAAGCATTATTTATGTTTTGTGAACACGATCAACTTTTTTCAATTGTACTGTTATAATTCAAAAGGGCGTAAATGCTTTTACGATAATTCTTAGTTTGGAAGTTGAAAACAAGTTTTCGCCTTAGTTTTTTGTGAATAATTTGTGTCTGAGTACTATGTTCATATCGTTACAATGTTCAGTGTGAACAAAAAGGAAAGCATGAATTAACTGTGCAACGGGGGAAAGAAATTAAGAGCCGACCAAGAAAGTATTCCCTTCTTAAACTTATAAATAATAATAAACCACCCACACAATTTCACTTGCTTGGCTGTTAACTACCGAGAGGTTAACATGTGGTGGTGGGAAGAGTGAGGCAGTAAAAGAAATGTGGTACTTACTAAGATTCACTTTCAACTTAAAACACTTAAATAAAATATAGAGTGACATAAATATTTCACCTGATGTATTACTCTTGACCTAGCGGGAATTTAGATATCACCGAAAATAAAATAATCCCCGAATATCTCAGTTTATAAATTACAATTTAATAAATGTTCATACCAAAAATAAATATTAAGTAATTTTGAAATAAATTAAGGAACAGTCATTAATGTGATAGAAGTTAGATATTGACAATCCAGTAATTGTTAAAGAATAAAACAGGTGGATTTGTTCAGGTTTAACAGCAACTAAATAAATTTAATAAGACTCTTGTCTCTGAGCTGTTACTGTCTTAAAGATTTTCGACCCTCTTGATGGGACTTACCGGATATAAAATTCAACTAAACTCACATACTGTTTCAATCGAATAGCTTCTTTCGACTGCGAGACTTGATATGGCCAGTTAAACAAAACGAACACTATTCACCTGCGTAAAAACACCGTTAACTGAACCGTCGGCAACTGACCAATGACTTATCATTGACCACGGGCCAGCTGGTAACTGCTGCATCATCTGCTTATCAGAAACATTCTTTTTAACACTTAACGCCAGTCTCAAATAACACGATTTGCTAATTAATTAATGAAGAACCAGGCAAAAACATTAAAAGTTATTTTAAATCTTGTAAACACGAAACTCTACTAAAATAATCGGACTCGAACATACCTGACTAATAAAATAACATGTTAATTAAATTAACGCATTTACCAGAGTAAAAATGAATCTGCAAAGAACACGAGCTTCGACCATATACGCGAGAAAAAGTATTTTTCTACATGCATCGACTTGCGAATGTAGCTAAAATGTACATTATTTTATATTTATTATGCATGAAACTTAGATGACGACGATTTGATAAATTATATTTAGTGTTTCGCATACTGTAACACTGCAAAGAAAAAAAATATAAAAGTTATAAAAAAATACATCGTTATTTTTTTTTTATAAAACGGTATCGTGACCATTTTGATTGAAAATAAAAGTGACATAAAAACACACGACATCCCTTTAATGTAAAAATGTACAACGAATACAAATTATGTTGTGGATGCCAGTACAGTCTTTCATTTACACCATGTTTATGTTAGTTCACTTCTCGCGGTTATCACGACGTCATAAATGACGGCTGGAGTCCTTAATTCCCAAATTGTAATCTGCGTGATATATAATAAATTTAGATACTTACGCTCTTTTGAAGTTATATGTAGTCAAACGATGGCGGTGTACATTATACGTGACCTAGAGACTCGAAATTTGAAAACATTGCATTATATGTAATAATCGTCAGAAAATTAACCTTACTTCACACATTATATTACCACAGAAATATTCAACAACATTGTAAGATCTGTCATACCAGAAGTCTCCAATACCAACAAGTTTGGTCTGTTTTTTTTTAACATCCCTTTATTCCTTGTTATATTCCCTCTCATGATGTTTGTATACATACATACATGTACCTATATTATTTAGAACATTAATTAATTATTCCTTGCCATAAAATCACACTGCAGCGTGTTTGAAGAAAACGTTTTACACCGAAACTAATACACGTTTGTTCACGCCGTTTGTCTACGAAAAGAACACACACTTCAGACGACTGCCCTTAAGTACTTTCAGACAACACACGTATTAGAAATCCCCTTTTAGGGCACGTAAAAATGGATCAAAACGGGATTGTCAGTCTGCTATAGCGAAAAATATACTAGCCGAATACATGTGAAACCACTTAAGGATAGTGCATTGGACTTAAGTAAAGTGATTTCGTAAAGAAAACAATAGGGTCACTACTTAAAGTCCAATAGGAAATTAGTTTTTTCGCGAAGACTGCACGCCTTAAGCGTAGAGGCGACGCATCGTTGTATGGCCCATACGACGTCGCCCTTAGCACCATACCTCACTCACACAAACACATGTGCCACGAAGCGGGCCTCCATTAATATTAGGTATAACCTTCTGGACATTATTTTCACTATTTTTTAACTACATGAAATCTTGACACTAAATTACAAAATTTAATAATTGGGGGAGGGGGGCAGTGAAATAAATGAGACAAAATGTTTGTGTGACATAGTGGACTTTGTGAAACATATCCGATTAAATATTTTCTGTTTTAATATGCAGTTGTGTAGGAAATGAAGGCCCGTGCCACAAACTTTCAACGTCTGAATAATCAACACTGCAAGTCAGGGCCGAGACAAATACCGTTAAAACTAAAGACTAGTAAATCTGAGAAAGAGCGAATTATAGTACTGACACACAGCTACTTTTTTATTAATTGTTTGTTATAGCTACAAATTATTACAAAAAAAATTATGTAAATATCGATGCTCTTTTAAAACGTTGACAGAATCGAAATAAATAATAATATAAACTAAAAAAATAAACAATCTCATGGATCAGTCGGGGATCGAACCCGGGACCCTTGTGATTAATAGAGAGAGTCGAATTCCTGGTTACTTTATTATCAATTTTTTTTTAGTTTAAACAGAAACACTTTAGGGTAACGTAAAGTTAATATGAAAAGAAGGGTCTCCGTGTGCGGTACCCGAGCCGTTGTTCATGAACTAAGGTCCATGATAGCCATGGTGCTACCAGTCCCTCCATTACTTGACCAACGACTCCGGTGCCGCAGCTCTAACCACTGAGCCACGGAGTCCCGTACCTTACTGCATTCTTTTTAATCTATATGAAGTGAACGATTGTTTCAGTCTCCAGTGATACAACAATGTTTTCATATTTCAACGACAGATTGCACTTTGTAGTGGTCATTCAGTCAACACTTTTGATTGTTTATTGAGTTGTCAGACAGATGGCACGATGGGTTCACTCATTGTTGTATAGGTAACTAATTGTTACAATGTGAATCCATGACGGTAACTGCGACCTGGCGCACTAAACACGATCATATTATCCATGCACGGACTGACTGACGTTAATGAAGGATCCAAAAGTATAATTGGCTCATAAATTAATGATATTTTCGTGTAGGTGAATGTCATTCTTTTTTAAAAAGATTAATTTTCGTTTCTTATCGGAACTGATTTTCGAAACTATTTGTTTCTAAATAAAGCGTCATTAAATAACCCAACGAAGAAAGCACTAAAAGTGTCTCACATTATTTACCTAATAAATTTGAGGCCAAATTACGAACTATGGCGTGCACAAACATATTATTGATGTTCAGTAGGACCAATGAAATGTGGAAACAATATGTACCACAAAAATATTTGAAAATGCAGTAATTTAATAACATGGCAACATATACTTCTACTTTGCAGTTATTATTCCAAAGAGTGTGAAAAAAATAGTTCGTGTTTGGTTTATTATCAGCATGACGAACACAATACCATTTACACATGTTTCAGCTGCAAGGGGACCTACCATTTTCGTTCACAACTGCTACGATATGTACGCAAAATGCTAAAAACAAACTGATCTGCGACTTTAACAGTATTGTACTTGTTTTACAGGGAATGTTCACTGTTGTCTATACGCTGCACATATCACATGGATGTTTGCAGGGTTGCCTATGCTCTAGGCTCAGTATGTCTGCGCGAATAATTAGATGTGGTTTGAGCATACAGTATGTCATGGACAGTTGTAACAACTGAACGTTTTTTGTTACACAGGTCTCATTTCTCTATTAACCATCTTCAAATGTTCGAAAATTCTGATGATAAAATAGTTGCACGCAATTATAAGGAAACCACCCCTATTATTTTCATAAAGTTAGAAGGTATCATGTTATATTTGCTGTTGGTTTGAATGTCCCAACAGCAATAAGCAATGCTGAAAATATTATTTATTTAATATAATTTAGTTTCCGATATATAGGGCAAATACGATTATATTTTGATTTTCTGACAATCAGTACTCCTTTAATACTAAGTTTAGGCGAAAAATTAAAAATTTAATGTTTTTTTTTTTCATAAGGAATTTCCTGCCGGAGTTTGTCGATGTTGTTCAGTAACACCCAGTGTATTAATTTGGATTGGATTTTGAGTTACCTCATACTAATTAATGAGATATTATTGAATGTTTCTCATGTGTTAATTTACGCAAAATTTAAAGAAAAAAATAATTAAACAAGTGGTAAAATGACAACATTTTTGGTCAACGATATCAACATGATTTTTACTATGCTTAGGCGAAAATAATATTTAAATAAACAAATTTCATCATTTACTGGGACATTTGATTGTTGAGAAAAATTCAGTTGTGTCTACTGGAGTGGATTAAAATGATATTGCTCACTCACATGTTTATAAAACGTATATGATTATTCCTGAAACTATTTTAATGCGATGTGTGGGATAATAGACATATTGAAATAAAATGAGTTAATTCAAGTGAATATACATCAATATGTGATTATGTTCGTTCGGAAACCAATTTATAAATTTGAAGAACTATATCATTAAAGAAGTCGTTATTTATAAATCTCTAACAAAATTAGCGGGAATAGTTTATATATATATATATATATATATATATATATATATATATATATATATATATATATATATATATATATATATATATATATATATATATATATATATATATAGGCTTAATTTTCAGTAATTTAGTTTGATAATGTCATTGGCCCAACATTGCTCAAATTGGGCACGAAACTTTTCTTCTGTTTGTAACTTCGGAACTCCTCACTGTGACTCATGTTCTAATACATAATATTGAACAGTCGAGGGAGATTAATAAAATAGGTTGTCTTGTCGTAAATTGCTATAGTTAGCCGTTTTAAAGAAATAGCGAATGTAATATTAATGAATTTTTGTAAGGCATGAAACATGTGTAGGCATTGCGAATTCCTTGCAAGGCATGTAACCGTAGTAACAGGCGTGTTGCAATATTATTGCGACTGATTTATCATCTAAGGTATATACAGTATGTTCTGTAGCCTAGTTATTTCATTGATGTTTTTCTCCAATATCAGAATTTACAGTTAAAACATATATAGTGATACTGTTTTACCGACGGTGGTTATAGTATTACTAAAACTAATAACCTTGTGTGTGGTGGTTGCCATATGAACGTCGTTGTTTATATGTACTTGAGAGGATGTTATCGCCAAATGCCTGCAGTATATATACTTATGATATACCTCTCGTAAGCTTATCCGTTTGATTTTATGACTTCTTTTTCATCTGAAAGACATATTACCTTGTTTTATCATCATATACACTGCGAAGTTCTAACATCTGACTTACAGGAGACGAGACGAAGTTTAGAATGACAACATAATATCACATTTCCAATTATTTTTAAAATTTTGTCGTACTGGCTGTTCACAAAAAAAAACACATACAAATTTCAGCTAGTTATTCCGTACGAAAAATAAACCAAGAAATAAGAGCCTTTTTATGTAACCGTGGTCCAGTTTGAGGGTAGTGACTAGTTAAATATCAAATATGAGAACATTAATTTCTCCACAAATTTGAAACATATTCGTGCAAATTTAAAATACTCAGAATATTACTTTACGTTAACGCGACCGCCAATCTTCTAAAAATGTTGTCATCCTTAAATAGCGTACACAATTTTTATTGTCAGAATATTAAAACATTTGAATTCAATTACTGAGTAACGTGGCCCAAGTAAGAAATCTGGTCTGCTTGTATATGTTGTATAGGACACATGATTTCGTGTAAAACGCAAATGAAGTTTTGACGAAAATATACATAACCTATCGTGTAGGTAATACAATATACATACGTGTTTGTTTTTTCGCCGCTCGGGCCACAAGCAATGGTGGATATTCAAAGTAAACACAATATACAGTGCATTACATAGCTAACATAACCTTAAGAAACACTTTGTTCGTGGCACTCTGCCAATGAAATTGAATCTTGATCTGTGATTTGGAGGAAAATATGAGTTATTTGTGTACAAACAATCAGACTATTTTATTATTGACGACATACCGTTCAATGAATAACCAGCAAGACTTGTACGTATCCGTTACAACCCGTTTGTGATAACTAGAAGGGCTTCGGTCTGTCCTGTTATTTGTTTACTGTTGAGATTGACGTCAGTCGTTCGTCAATAAGTACCGCAAAAACTGAAATAAGTAGAAGCAATTAAATTTACTGAATTCTATGCGGCATTTTAGCATGAGTGTAAATAAAGTAAAAAATAAAAGAGTTAAGACATCACAACAATGACATACAGTATTAACTTATGTTGACTTTTTTGTGATCTTGTGAAACTTGGATGCGTTGGTAACTCACATTTGATTACAACTTTGCAGCCGTGTCACAATATACACATAAGGATTTATATTTGTCATAACGAGCATTGCACCAACAAGATATTTATTTCACCTGGCAACGACTTATAATTTTCCTTCAAGAAACACAAACAGCTTCAGTTAGAGCGATACAGTGCCAGGGACAATATTTGGTTACCTTTACGTGAGCTATTTAAGTTATTGGATCGTAATGCTTAACAGTGGATAAGATATTCACCATCGTGTGTGAGGCTACGGTGGGATATAAGGTAAAATGTACTCTGTATTGCCCACATGCTAGGATCTGTATCGTAGGTCTGGGTCCTAGGCAGTTGCTACAAGAGTACCATTTTCGTTACATTTGTCACATTACTAAAATATTAACGTTTAGCTGTTCCACAATCTTGACAGTACAAATATTGCACGCAATTTGTGGGTGGCCACCTAATTTAATATTTCCATGATCCTGGAAGGTATGAACAAGCAACTGCGGTTAGTTTGTCGGTCTCCTAAACATAAAGTAACATTTTGATAATTGTCTCTTTACGTCGATCACTTTTCCAATTTTTCGGGAAGTAAATGTTTTCAAATTTGATGTAACGAAGGCCGATAATCACTCAATGCTTGCTTACTTACAATTATCATTACATAATTCGTGCATTATAATACTTAAAGGATTAATTGTAGAAGTTTGCGGGCGATTTTGTGAAGTCCTGTTTAACAAAATTTCAAACAACACCAGTTGCTTTAGTTAGGCCTACATAAAATCAAGCTATGGTGATTTTCATTGAACTATATCTAGGGACCCTGATTTTTCGCGAAAAGAATTTTGCCCCACTTTGTTTTAGTGCCTTACGTACACATCTACAACTCTGCTTCATGATTATTGGCAGCGTATCTATGTGAAGAGCCGTATATCATTTGTCTGAGCCAATTACAATAAAGTCTCTGCAACACCTCACGGCTGTAATTTGCCGGTAGAATCCCAAGTCTCGTGAGAGTCAAAATATCCAATCACTGACCACGAAGCAGAACTGCAGATTGGTAGCTACACTGTGGGTTTATTTAAATATTATTTAGGGCTAAATGATTTTAAGACAGTTATGGTTAAAATGGCATTTACTATACTACAATGGCAGGTACTCTGAATACAAAATAGGTTACAATGTATTCTATTTATTTATGAGGGGAGCGCAATATTACTGATTATTAATAAATTATGTTAAGTTGAGAGTTGCTGCCACATAACTAGATCTGACGACCTTACCGAAGCTGGATTGATGAGGAGACGGCATCGACGAACGAGCACGCACCCGCCGGGGCTCGAGCCCGAGTCCCCGGCGGAGAACTGCACTGCTGTTGATCTGATGAGTGCTGGTGGACGACCGCTCGACGACAGACGACAGACAGACCCCCGTTTGCTTGGTAACAGCGCCATATATCGGCGTGCTTGTCCTCGATATTGTGCAACCACGAGGGGGGGAGGTGAGTTGCTGTCTTCCGTGGTTTCCCAACGCTGACCTGATTGCCGCTCGGACGTCTTGCTGTCCGGCTTGCCAGGCAATATTGCAACATTACCCCCCAATTTTCGAAGAAGATCCGTCCCTGGATCTTTAGGCCGGTCCGTGATTGATGTGAAAGTCGGACTCAGATCTGGAATTTTTTCTGGCAGTGGGAATATGGAGAAGGTGGTTAAACTCTTCCATGTGGATAGGAATTACTTAGACGGACTAACTAGAGAAAGACGGATAACTAAGGTGGAGGAACTGCCTACTTGACGTTGACAGTCTGTATAAAAGCATCAGCTGTACTGTGCTGAACTAAGGTGATTAAACAAAAAAAAAAAATAAACAGCCATATCGATCAGTCGGGGATCGAACCCGTGACCCTTGTGTTAAATAAGATAGTAGAACTTCTTATTATTTTATTATCAAATATTTTGTTTAAACAGAAACACTTTATGGTAATGTAAAGTTGATATGAAAAGAAGGTTCTCCGTGTGCGGTACCCGAGCCGTTGTTCATGAACTAAGGTCCATGGTAGCCATGGTGCTACCAGTCCCTCCATTACTTGACCAACGGCTCCGGTGCCGCAGCCCTAACCACTGAGCCACGGAGTCCCGTACCTTACTGCATTCTTTTTAATATATATAAAGTGAACGATTGTTGCAGTCTCCAGTGATACAACAATGTTTTCATATTTCAACGACAGATTGCACCTTGTAGTGGCCACTTAATCGATAATTTAGGCTGTTTATTCAGTTGTCAGACAGATGGCAGGATGACTTAACTCATTGTTGTTTAGGTAGCTAATTGTTACTACGTGAAACCATGGCGGTAACTGCGCCCAGCGCACTAAACGCGAACATGCACATGCATGGACTGATTGGCGTTAATTATGTAACCCAACGGTTATTTGGCTCGCAAAATAAATGCTATTTATTTAGATTACTATTATTACAGTTTAAACGTTTTTATTTCGTATCTGTGTGATCTATTTTATCCACTTATACTGTTTGTACCTGAAAGAAGCATCATAAATACACCTTTAAGTAAAGAAATAAGTCTGTCACAGAAATTACCAAATGTCTCTCAAATATGTTCTATGAATTAAACCATAACATTTGCGTCAAAACATATTTTTTAACAGATGAAAGGACATTGTCCAATAATTCTAATATTTTGCTGTTCGACAAAATTAGATATGTTACGTTTATTAATTTGTAGGGACAAAAAATATATATTTTGCTAGCCGTAGAAAACATTTATTTCTCCGTATTATAACACACATTTCTTCAAAATTTCTTTCAATACGATGTACTGGATATTGCAATATACAAGGAAATTGTCGTTGCGTATGAACTAGAAGATGTACGTACATGAGCTGACATTAGAACATTTGCTTGATATAATGCGAACTGAGCAAGAGAATACAACACAAAGTAAAATACACATCCGAACGATGCATGCTGCTACAGAACATTCGTGACTTCACTACAACACGCAATACGACAACACTGACAGAAGACTGTATTCCTGCCCTCGTAGACTCAATATACTAGCTAGCAGGACCAGGTAAAGACTTTAAACGCCATAAATCTACATGTTAATGAGCCCTCTATGTATCCTGTCAATAATCGCAGCATGTGTCCTATTGAAGCGGTTGCACATACACATGAAACAGAACAAAATGTGTAGTATTTTATTACCATTACATTTACTTTAAATTTGCAGCTATACTTCTAAATGACGTAACGTTCTAGTGATACTCTTTAGTGGTTAATCTAGTAATATATTTTAGTAACTTAAAAACATTCTATATACACTGCAAATTGACACAGAGAAAGAAAGAGAGTATGGCAAAGTAGTAAATATAGACAGAGAGGGAAAAGTATGAGAGATAGGAATGTTATTTCGAATCGAAAGGTAGTCTGAGTGGTACATATTAAAAACAACACATAAAAGTGGTAGGTTAGGTGCTCGTTGAAAACAAAGTACAGAAAATAAACAGATTTTATATATCGTATATATACACGAATGTTTTAGTTTAGTGTTTCAGACCAAAATTCATTTGTTTAGGCATTAATATGCTCTCTGTTATAGTGGTCAGTTAGAATTTTATTTATGATCTTGGCCAGCTCTTGCTGCACAGTTGGCAAAATTAATTTAACTCCACAATCTTCGTCGTACCACGGCTTAAAATAGTATTTTCTCTAATTTTAAAAAGGAATTTTTCGTCTAAAATATGTTCCGGATTCAGCCTCCTGATTGGCCCAGCTGACCCAAAGCATGCAGGACAAGCGACGGGGAAGTTAGCAAACAGGAACAAGGCTAAGTTTTGTTAACGGATTTGAGATATTGTCGAGCCGCGCACGACGCGACGGCGGGCCGAGGTGTCGCCGTTGGATATGAATCAGGCGTCGGGACGTTTTCGAGCAGTGAAGGAAGGCTGACTGATGTGTCGACATAGGGCGTTAGTTTACGCGTCGGGACGCCTACGAGTGGCATTTACAAGTATTGCAAAACGTATAAGTCATGGCGGCCGACCGCTGATGATGCCATCGTAACCTTTGACGTAATTATTGCCGAGACTACATAAAATATCTTAAATTCATTCTACGAGATAATCAGGGCGTGTTGTCAACTTTCTTTATGCCGTTTGACGGAAGCCACCTGTTATTAAGATTCCTGGATGATATTAACTACATTTTGCCAACAAATAACACATATATAAATAAATAAGTTATTATTATTTTCCAAGAACACGATTAACACAATTTTTTATTTATATGTTTCTTAAAAAGTGGGATATATTTTGGGCAGCAAGTCAAATCACGTTTTTCCTTTAGTTTTTTTTTGTGGCAAATTCGTCTGTGAATTATGCTCAGGTATAAGTCAATAAAATTGTACGTTACATTTAAATACACTTACAAAAATATTTAGACCTTTTTTTTCTAAGCATAATGTTTCCTGCCTCATCTATTTTATTTGCAATAGCAGGTAGTCTCCAATAATAATTATTTTACTTTTAAATGTTACAGTTTTCCCTCTTATCTTAATTATTTTTTTAAAAAATTCTTTAATACTTAAGAGACTGTATATTTATACAACATTGAACTCTGAATGTTGGGTGGATAATTTTTTCTAATTCGTAAGTAGCATTAATTCCCCAAGTGTACGAACGTCAACATATACTATCTTAGGCATAAGGTTTTCGCTCCAAATTTACAATATCTTGATATCGTACAATACGGAATGATAGTCAACCTGTGAAGAGTTAGTCCACACAATCCCAATCGGCGAGAGATCTGGAGATAAGGCTTACCAATGAATTGTCTTCACAACTCGCAAAACCTTAAAAAATAATCCTAGAAGTAAGTAGATAGGCTACCATTGCAAACGAACATTTGGGACCGACGACACAGATAAACATACACACACGCACACATATATACGGATTAACCCCAATGTAAGCAATACCTCGTAAACCTAGTAATATATTGTTTATATGCACGCCATGTGTACAAGTACGCGGATGTTATCGCCAAGTGCCGTAAGTACGCAGATCTATAATAAAACCACTTGGAAGTATAACTGTCAAGCATGCTGTTTCTTCTTAGCCTTGTTAGATCTCGAGACACTGCGACAACCAACTAGCTCACTTCTCACGGTTACGAAGGACGGTTGGTAGTCTACGTTTCAACAAATTTTAAATTATTTCATATGGAATAATTTTTGAACATTTGTGCTTCTCTATCGATAACTTGCAATCAAACGAAGGCGGTTCTTATTATGCATGACCTTTATACTTGAAATTTGCAAGCATTATAGTGCATGCAATAAACTTCAAAACAGTAACTTAATTTCCTATGTTATATTAGAACAGAAATTTATTTTTATAGTGGTTCAGAAACATTCAGCAACTTTTGCAACTTGTGAGAACTGTTGTATTTCATGTCACCAGTAATAACCATTATGACTGTTTTTGAGCATTCTTTTATTGTATTTTATTTTCTCTGTGAACACAAGAAAAGAAGTAAAATCTACAAAATGTGATGATAATATAGCAGCATCTGACTCTTCACTAAGCTTGTTGAGAAGTACCTGATAAAATTTCTGTTTAAATAAGCTAGCTTATGTTTTAATACGCACTACTGGTCCACACCACCAATTGGGTAAATCGTTGCTGGTTGGTTGAATACAAAATAAAATTTGTGCAGCACTGCCTTTTGAACGTTACGGATGTGTTTGTGAACTGACGGAATTTACAAATTTTTGGTTCTTTAGTGCAGTGGACCCGAGAGCCCGATATTTTTTACAACTGGAATGAACTGTTAGTTATCTGTCATCGTCAGTTTATGATACGAGTTTAAAACAAATGTGGTTAACATTGCTGCATTTCACATGTATTTCTCGTACTTTACTATGGTTGTAAAGTCACGAGACACTCGTAGTTAGAGACAAATATCTATCGACGTCTTTGTAATGTATTTTTGGCTCCGATGCATGCTGCTACAGGACATTCGTGACTTCACTTCAACATGCAATATGACGACACTGACAGAAGACTGTATTCCTGCCCTGGTAGACACAATATACTAGCACGCAGGGCCAAATACGAACATAAACTACATCCCTCACAAAAGCACAGTGGAACGTCTATGTGTCAGATCTTAATACTGAGTTTACAATAAGAATTGATTGGTTTGTTGAGCAATGGCGTACGTCCACAAACCAATAATTTCTATGGAAGACATAAATACATGCAGTGCCAAGTAATGAGGACGAAATCAGTCGTATATATATAGCACGCTTAAACATTGTGGTATTTCCTGCAGTGGACTTAAAAACAATGAAAGCCATGCCAAATACCTAAACACATATAATAATATTCTAGTGGAATTGGTGAATTTTATTTTTATTACGTAAAACTTTCTGCTCATTAGTAATGGTCCAACATATTTTGACTTGCGATGCATTTTTTTCAGATCATTGCAGTTTAAAAATGTTTTTCCTTTTGAAAACTCCGTATAATGAAATATTAAATTCGTCTAAGAGGGCGTGGTACATAATTCAACGCTAAAAGCTTTAATCTATAACTGTAGGTTTTCGAAGCCAATTTGCGAAAAATTAAACAATAGCAATCCTAGACAATAGTTTTACCCAACGTTTTAAACAAAATAGTTTCTAATATTACGAACTTCTGATGCACAATCTTTGACGCCGGAACCTCGTTCATTTATATGCGGCGACAGAAATCACATGTAGCGAATTAGAAATTCTGGATAAATATTTACTCATAAAGTTGGCAAATACCAGTATCTAGGGTTGTCATTGAGTATTTTATCCATATTGGTTTCGAAAGAGGAGTAGAAATAAATTGATGTTTTCAGCGCTTATTTATCAAACACGCGCTCTTAAGCGACAATAAGTACATTTTTAATTGAATATTAGACATTATGCGTGTTTATGTTTTAATATTGCTCTCCATAGTTTTTTATATACGATGTGTGGTTTCTGTTGTATTGTACTATGGCTTTTTCTGAACAAATTCTGAAAAAAAATTAGGATTTTATGTGAATTAGTTTGAAATTAGAACATATTATCAGAAAAGCATGGCATGTTACCTTTGGATCCAAGCTACTTTGCTGTAAAGTGCAAAATTTTCTGATTTATTTCATTTTTAAATTTTTCCCGATACGTAACCGTGTAAAAAGGAGACGAATTTATACGCAGATTTTCGTGAATTAATATTTGTTAGGGTAAATTTTTCTACTTATTAATTTTTCCGTAATTTTCAGGACAAATTCCGAGAAAAAAGTTAAAACCGGAAGGTGGATTTCGGTGGATTTTGGATATGTCATTCTACGAATTTTAACGTAAAAAACCTTTTCCCGCAATTTGTCCATGGTTTTTTAAAATATTTTTCCTAGATTAAATAGGCCTAATTCACATTCAAATGTTCAAATATATATTGACAGCACAAATGTTGTACGCAATGTAAGGATAACCACACCAATTATATAAATAAGGTGGGAGGATATGAACAAGCGTTGATGTCGGTTTGTCGGTCGCTTTTCATAAATGTTATGTTCTGAGTACTTTCAGTTTACGTGTATCAGTTTCTGATTTGTAAGATGGTTGAATTTTTTTAAATTTTAAATTCGAATGTCGAATACTCCCTTAATAAAACGTTAATTTACTTTACTTTTTATAAGGATATTATAAATAATCTGCCGAAGTTAGTCGGCGTATTTTAGGACCACCCGTTTCAAATAAATTTAGAAGATTACTCGTTACATGAAACTAGTTGATAACAGTTTAAAATCTACAGAACCTAGAGAGACGAATACAGCTGCAAATGGAATCATGTCTTGCAGTGTGTCAAATTCAAGTAGATATAATTTCACTAGTTAAATTATTAAGATACAGTACTTTAAAATGTTGTTTCAGTAATATTAAAAAACCTATGAGTAAGGGCTGGCGTCTTTATAGTCTCCAGTAATAAAAAAAATACAAATAGCTTGGTAGGTTTTTTTCTTTAGCTGCCTTCTTTGTACATTATTAATTTTGTCATGCTGTGTTTCTATACCAATATTTACAGATAATATTTGCAACTTTCTTGACAATATTTTCTCTTGTGAGGTTAGTATCCAAATTTTGTCACCAATTTATAAAACCACATTAGACAACACAATTATACAGAAACAAAACAATTTCTATTCTAAAATGATTTATAGATATAATTGCAATTAGTTTTGTCGTTATAAAAAATTTCGAAAAACGTACAATTTAACTGTACGAAAATACATGTTTTTGATACCAGGTTTATTATTGGTTTGCTGTAACATTCTGGAATGATTAACTTTAAAATTTTTACGTTTCTTAAGCAATATACCGTATTAATGACTTAAGTAAGATTTTTCAATACCATTAATCGTACAATGCCAGGAAGAATGGACCGATAATATCTGCAAATGACTTTGCAGCTGCAGGTAGGGAGCTTGATGCTTGAAGATAAATATTATGTCAAATATATGAAATTTGAGTAAGCATGTGCAAAATAACTGCTTGTCGCACGGAGTTGCGTTTCTGTATTCATTTTTTTTTTTCGTCTATTTAGTGTAAGCGACTGTTGCTATCTCCACTGATACAACAAAGTTGGTTACATGTTTTGTGGATATAATGCACCTTTGACTGGTTATTCAGTTGACACTTATTGTTTATTTAGTTGGAAGACAGACGACCGGTTGTGTTCACACATGGTTGTGTATTACGTTGTCACTACTGTAGTCGTAGTGGAATATGCTCACTCATATAAAAGTAGGCCTATTGTTTTCCTTAAGATATATTAAACTGCACGGTAATTTTTATGTTTTTGTTTCAAAGTTTGATAAGGAAAGTTATATGGATACTAACAAGATATATATATATATATATATATATATATATATATATATATATATATATATATATATATATATATATATATATCATACGAGGAGGATACCCTATGGCCAAGGTATTACACTCTGAAAAATAAACTGGGCTACTACCGGTACCACGCGATCATCTGTTTGACTCTAATAAAGAGACGGAACGAAATCCTACAGTGGGGAAGCTCCTTAATGGATGGAACTGGAGAAGTGGGATATTCCATAGAAAACAGGACCACCTACGGCATCGTCCGACACGATTACCACATTTGAAAATCCAGGGGCCGACCCAAACAAGAATCTAATTCGAATCGCAACGGTGGGAGAAGAATGCGTTAGCCACTGCGTCAATTGCGGCTCCAAGATCTTATATAGTAGTTAGTATATAAGAGTAGGTTTCGTAAATTATCAATTGAAGTGTGAATACAGGTATTCTGGACTCTGGAAGATTTTTTCCATTTGCCTTAATATGTAATCCGTGCTATGAAAGTTTCGTTTATAAGGCAATGAAACTATACGTAACATAATATACACATTCAAACACACTTATAAAATATAAGTAGACCAACATTTTTAATTAAACTAAATTTTTCACCCGTCTCGTCTATTTTATTTGCAGTAAATAGCAGGTAGTCAGCAAAAATATTTATTTGGCTTTTAAATGTTACAGTTTTTCCTCTTATCTTTTTTATTTTAAAAATTTGTCAATACTTATATAATTATATGTTTATAAAGTCAAGATAATAGTTATTAACATTAAATAAAGTACATTTAGACAACGCAACTTTATAACAAATGCATAATGAACGAATATTCAGAAACAAACGTAACTATGCAAATGTTACACTTAACTAGAATAGAATAAACCGACTTCAGAAGAAGAACATACGATCTGACCAGTAAGCTGTAAACTCTGGGATTTATTTCTATTCGTAAGCAGCATTAATTTCCCAAGTGTACGGATGTCGTCATATACTATCTTTGGCCAAATATTTTTCTTCCAAACGCACAATTCGTCTTGATATCATAAAATGCGGAATGATAGTCAATCTGCGAACAGTTAGTATACAGAATCTCATTCGGCGAGAGATCACGAGTTATAGGGCTTAGTAACGAATCATCATCACAGCTTGCAAAACATTAAGAATAATACAAGAAGCAAGTAGCCAGGCTAGTGTTGCAAACGAACATTTGGGACCGCCTATAAACACGTGCACACACACACACACACACATACACAGAGTAAACGCCAATAGAAGCATCACCACATAAACCTAGTGACGGGTAGTTTATTTGCAAGTAATGCGTACGTATATTAAGTAGTACTTTCTGGACATTGTTTTCGCTATTTTAACTACATGAAATCTTGATACTAATTTACAAAATTTAATAATTTGGGGGGGGGGGGTAATCAGTGAAAGAAATGTGGTACTTACTAAGATTCACATTTCACTTAAAACAAGAAAAAATAACAAAATTTTGGTTATTTATATTTATTAGTCGTTGATAAGGAAATAAATACTAAGATAATAAAAATATATGTCTCATACCATGACCTTCAAGGGTTCGCAATGCTGTTTAGGAATATTCAAGTCCATTAACACGAAGAGTTACAACTCTTTCAAATTGGCGTGATTACAATTTGTTAGTTCTCTAAATTATCTAAAAACAAAATGTTAGCTCCGCAAAATGTTTTTGTGACATAGTGGGCTTTGTGAAACTTATCCGAGTAAATGTTTTCTGATTTAATATGCAGTTGTGTAGGTAAAGAAGGCCCCGCCTGAAATTGTCAACGCCTGATAAATCAACACTGCAAGTCAGGGCCGAATCATATACCGTTAAAACTGAAGACTAGTATATCAAATAAAGAGCGAATAAATGTTTTGTCACATAGCTACATTTTTAAAGTTAATTATACATTATAGCTACAAATTACCACACAAATTATTATGACAACATTAATTCTCTTCTAAATGTTGGAAGAATCAAAATAAAAAATAATAAAGGCATATAAAAACCAGCATCATGGATCAGTCGGGGATCGAACACGGGACCCTTGTG
>PNEQ01007673.1:0-21620 GCA_003012365.1 Medauroidea extradentata
TGGTTGTAGGCAAGGTGGTGGGGATCGGCTACCAAGCTGCTTAGTGTGGGGAGGGGAATTCATTCTCTGACGAGTTGCGGACTGATATGCACGACGAGTGGTTGTGCGAGTGCTCGATGGTCGAGCTAGGCTCTTTGGGTGGTCGCAAGAGACAGTGCGCGAGTCTACCGTAGAATTACTCTGGGTCAATGCTTATTGCCCTAGTGAGATGAGCCTGCGATGACACCGAGTGGACTGTTAATCGTCTGTGCTTCGGCGTGACGAAACCTACCCAGTGCAACCTACCAAAAAAGGATTTTTTGCGGTTGCGGAAAGATACTTGGGAGTAAGTGACGTGGCCACGTCCCGGAAAAAAACGGTAAGTTGAGATATCTTTTTATTAATTTATTCGCTCCAACAAATGAAATATTTTGTGAACTGATACACCCCCCCATTTAACGTTCATTGGTGCAACAAACCAAGATCAGACACAGTGAAAAAGAAGTTATTTATTGACTGCAGGATTTCTACTATAATATTAAGGGGCTTCGTGGAGTTCTATGAACCTTGGGTTGTTAGAAGTGACTACCGACCTATTTAACTTTGAACACGGACTATTTTGTAGGGCAATTAAGAATAATCAATAGTATTATAGTCTTTATTACTTTATGTAATTGAGATGTTAAAATAAAAATAATCACATGTTGATTGCATTTGAAGGATTATAATTCTCTTATTGGAACAATAATGATGATTAGGTTCAGCGTGTTGTTACTAACTGTGTATAAGTGCGGTTGATATGTATAATAAGGGTACCACACATGTCACAAACCCACATGATGATGCAAACATATGAGAAGCAAGTGGCAGCAGACGTATTCCAGGTACACAATAAGCCGTACGTACTTGATTCTGATATTTTTCAGACTACACATTGTGAAACAGACAACCTATCTACGATTAACCCTGACCTTGCAGCAGTCATGAGAGTTTTCATGAACCAATTTGGTCAACACAAAATTCCTGCTACATTGGTTACTGCCATTGTTATGAGTTTTGACTAGTTAAGAGTTCCATGTGTTCTCAGAAACTTGCACTTTCAGTTTGACTTACTTCCACCTCTTATTACCCACGAGGTAATGAGAAAGCAGACACTAGTGCACAAATTCTAAAAACAATGTGACAATTAAATGCAGGCAAAGTTGGAACCATTATTGGAATGGTGCAAAATACACTTGTCAGGTTTAGGAACATCTCGACTACAATGACTCAATTCCAGAAGAACAAGCACACAAATACCCACATCCTTTTGAACACGTGAAACTGCGAAAACAGAAACAAGTGACACAATTAATGGAAGAAAAGCATGATGGACAGAAAAGTGTTGTATACTGAATTAGGTTAAGTGGATGTTATCTGGAAGAAGGTTGTGTGTACTGTAATTCTGCCCTGTGCAGTTGGCTGCACTAACCCTGGACGACAACTTTCAGTACCAATGGCGGCATACGCGTGTTTGATACATAATAGTTGGAGACGAGGTTAAAACTATTTTACGAATGGTACAGGGCTTACAGAAATGGCTTTAATCTGCGTGATAGGCGAGGTTGCACCAGAAAAAGAATGCTCGAACTTGTATCGCAAACTGTTGCAGTTTTATTTAATCACAAATAACATCATGAGTGACGACGCTAAGCGGGTGGTATTTATACAGTATGTGGGTCGGAGTCGTATGGTCTGATGACTTCATTACTATCACCAAAATCGACAGATGCAATACCCCTCAAGGACATGTTAATAAAGCTAACTGACCACTATCACCCGAAACCGAGTGAAATTGTCGAGACGTTAAGTTCTTGAAGCGTGACCAAAAAGGAGAGACAGTTGCTGTGTATGTTGTGGAGTTGCGGTGGTTAAGCACATACTACAATTTTCCAGATCTGGATCGCATGTTGCGTGAGCGGTTGGTTTTTGGGGTCAGGGACAAGGCAATACAACAGGTGTTCCTCGTTAAGGTTGAACTGACGCTAAAAGATACTGTAGACATTGCAATGGCAACGGAGGCGACAGGAAGGAACATGGCAGACTTGCAAGGTAGTGCATTGGTGGACGAGAATGTGCTTAAAATGCACAATGCAGTCCTGGGAAGCAAGAACATGGCAGGCATGGTTACTGCAAACAGAGTATCAGTGGACAGGCAAAGTGGCTGGGGTAAGTTTACCAGAGTATCAGTGGACAGGAAAAGGAAGGAAAAAAAGGGATACCAATTGTGTTGGGGGTGTGGTGGAACATATGCAGCCGATAAGTGTTGGCATGTAAACACAGAGTGTCGGTTTTGTAAAAAAAAAAAGGGCACATCGAGCGGGCATGTAACACCAAGAAAAATCATCAGGTACATCCAAGCTCTAAGAACCTCCCAGATTCAGGTTCCACAGAGGTAGTTCAGCATTCTGAAGTAGACTTGGTGGAAGGTACTGGGTTAGAATAGACGTTGTACAGTATGCAGGAACAAAGGACACCATGGTGTGTCAAATTGCTATTTAATGGGCAACCAGTAAGCATGCAAGTTGACACTGGAGCAGGCCATTCAATAATCAGTCTCTGTGGCCCAGTGAACCAGCTTTGAAGAAAGGGGACATAGCACTCCGTACATGGTCCAGTGAACATCTAGATGTGTTGGACCTCAAGGAGGTGTCTGTGCAACTTATGGGACAAAAATCAGTTAAACTGAAGTTAGTGGTGCAAGGAAGAGGTCCAAATTTGTTATGACGCGATTGGTTGGTGCCACTGGGGATTTGGTTAGTGGAGATTGGATAAAGTTCGGGAAGACCTCTAGAAGGGTGGATTTTCAGTGGATTTCCAATTTGATAAACTAGGAAAATATGTAGTGCCACAGGTCTCCATCAAAGTGAAGCAAGACTGTGATCCTTTGTTCAAGAAGGCCAGTCAGTGCCCTGTGCATTGAGAGATTGGTGCAGCAAGGTGTTTATGAGCCTGTTCATGACAGTGGTACCGGTGTTGAAAAGGGATGGAACAAACCCGTTTTGTGGGAACTATAAGGGAACAGTGAACAGGGTATGTGCCACATGCAGGCGCATAGGAACCTTGAGAGGGGGAGGGGGCAACCCGGGTAAAGTATATGTTTCGTCCCCTCACAACATCAACTCAAACTAATGAATTGCGGAAAGTAAACAGGCTCAATAAATTATTAATATCTTTCCCGGTTTTCTTCTATAAAAATTATGTTTTGTGGCACTGAAAAATATTACTGTAGTGTAAGCATATAATTTTTCCATTTTGAGAAGTAGCATATGTTCCCTTTTCCGTTTCCCAGGTGGTCTTGTGATGTCTCTTCCTCTGCCTGCATTCCTGACAACAGTTTGTCAGCAGCCCACCATATTGATGGGATAATCAATCTACTTTATGACTAGAATCTTTTGACTCGATTCAGTAAAGTGAATCGATTCATTGTTTCGATACACGGATCACTACATGGTACTAGAAAATATACAAGGTAGGCATGTGCGCATCTTTCCCCCACCACAACCCGCAGTCGGCCGCTCGTATGACGAAACGTGGCATTCAATCCGCTCATTACAGCGCCAACCTCTAGCTAGGTTCAGACAATACTAAGCTCGTGCTTGTTCGCTTCGTATTAATATAAAATTACACATTTTTCAGTCCACTGCTGCAATAATATCAGCTGATACAACACACATGAAACTGACTTTCAATAAATTAAAGTGCAGTCAAGAGATTAAAATAAGGAATAAATTGTTTTTTGACCAGAATAATGAACACGTTGACACACACTACTATGAACAGGTTACCATGAAATGAAACATCCTATATATATTATTACGTCGACAAGCCCACGACAGAAGACATTTTAAAATAACTAAGAGTAGAACAAAGCAGTATCAAAGTTATAGCAATTATTAATAACAAAGGGGCAAGGCAGGGATAGGGCAGTTTGGAGGAAAGTAAGCATAACTGCTGAGAAGGCGGCATTTTTTAGTCTATAAAACAACAGATGAACATTTTTCCCACATTTGTATTATCTTGTTTCCTTTCAAGTCAGTTTGTTCAGTACAAATTTTGTAATAAATTTTAAACTAACTTCCCGGTGAGCTAGAAACTTGAAAATAGCTCAGCACTGGATGACAATTCAATTAAATAGAAAATAATTGTCAGTTTATAATTATGTCAACATATATATATATATATTTTAATAAACCACGTTAAACTAACTTCCCGATGTGCTAGAGATTTGAAACTTCAAAAAAGTGCCTTATAACTGTATTACAGTGCAATAAAATCTCTTTTGTGTGTGTCTGTCTGTTCGGTACAAATTATGCTTGTTTAATAATCAATTCCAAAATTTCATGCACACACAGTACTAAAAAGCTAAAAATTAATTTAAGTAAGAAACATTATTTTTTTAAACAGAATACAAAATACAAAATAATTTCTCCTATGAAAATACTTTTTAAGATTAAAACTGGAAAACATGAAATGAATGCAATAGATGATTAATGCATGGATATGTCGCATATTATTTCGTTGCACTTCAAATAATATTAACTGTGTGCAAATTTTCTAACGACAGCTACCTTCTACATGCCTTATCTATTTCATGCCCCTTGGGGAAGCATTTTACTGACATTTTCCCTAAAAAAAAACAGAATACTAAAGACAGAGTTGAAGTATGTTTTCCATCTGCAACTGTGGTTTTTCACGACAAAAAAAACATTGTTGCTTCCAGCAAAGATCGCCTTTAACTGTAACTTCACGAGGAATTAAAAAACATTACAAAATTTAAATGAATCTGTTGATGATTACGAGGAAAAATTGACTCTAGAATTAGAAACTTCAGCATTTATTCCTGGGGAAGAAATAGTGTAAAGTACAAAGATGAATTCATTGCTAAGAAATTTAGAACCGAGAAGGACTAATTTGGTACCTTATCAGGATAATGGAATACAGTACCTGTCTCAGGGTGGTTTAGTTAACACCCACAGAATAATTTATAAGTAACATTGTCACATGGGAACCACATTTTTAACCGACAAAAAAATATTTTGGAAAGTGTCAGACGCCGCCATACATAATATTTGGAACTACGAGCCATATTAACAATGTTTTGTAAGAACCTGAACTCACTACTGCACCAGAAAACACCTGGAGTGAAACCACGAACAAAGATTGGAAATTAAGAAAGTGGTGCCTATAAAACTATACAGTTGTTATTATACATTGTGGCAGATTTTTCTTGAAATACCATTTATTTGAAGTCCAACTGATTTGTTGTGCAATATATTATTTAATGATATTATTTGCATTTTGCCTATGAAAACTGTCATCTCCTATATTTTAAATTGTTACTGTGTGCGCATAGTATTAATATCAGTTGAAATTTATTTACATTTATTTACGTCAGAACATTTCCTTGATACAATGGTAACATAAATGTAATAATATGGAGTTTTAAGAACTCTACGAGACTTACTACAAATAATATTCAAACATGAGTTATGAGCTACGACAAGGTACATAACATAAAAAATATATATATTCTCTACTTCGAAAATACAAATTTGCTTTCAAAAACCTTAAATATTGTGTGGTATGTTTGATGTCCTGAATAAATTTGTTGATTAAAATAGATTTTATAAATTGTTGTCAAACAATGCTGTTTGTATTGTTAGAATCACACAAATTAATCTTGCACAGTGTGTATTGCTAAAAAAACTTAAGATTTTCAATTTTATAATAAACATAAATTTTGTCAGCATAATATTTGTGCAAATTGTGCGTGTCATTGTGAAGTGCATAAAATATTTTTTTTCAAGTATCGGAAATATTTCTATTATTTCTTACCTTAGTGTAACATGTACAATTGCAACCAATGCATGTGTGAAAAGTTTTATATTGTTGCAGTATATTAGCCTTAAATGAACTAAGAGACAACTTTATATTGAAATTATAAAATTATACCTATGTGCTTGAATACCATTGTGTCAATTATCCGAGACTATTGTACAGATACAAAATGTTACAAACTGTAATACTTGATAGCTTAATGCATTAACTTATCGATTTTACAGCTAACACACATTTCGTAGATGTAACTCATGCGTATTTTATGTGTTACCTGTATCAATATGCAAAATAATTTTTTTTAATAATTATATTAAATATTTTACTGTTTACATTACTTTCTACTTTACTGCAATATTACGTACAACGGCAACAGTAATGTCTCTGAAATACATATATAATAATTTTGCAATGCATTTTTTCTTAGCCGGACCTAGCGATTTTGTTATACTGTATTAAATTTACATTCATGTGTTTGAGTAGGGCTTACCTTGGTAAAAGTTGCTATTGAATATAATTTACAAATACAAATGTGAGAATTGAAAAGAAAGTGTAGTATGGCTAAACGGACAGTGTGTTTGTACTAGCCGTCTGAGCCAGGCGCGTGCGTCGATTCAAATATTCTCTGTGTTCAACCTGCCACCAAAATCACAACGTTCTACAGAACTTATAAATAATGTCATAGAAATAAAATTTATAATGTCCTCTTCCTTTCGTCCGCTATCTCCTAAAACAAAAAAGTTTGTCGCTTGCTGTAATTTATATTACATTTTCCCATAGACTGTAAGTCTGAAGTGATTTAGATGAGTGGTTTGCGATTAATGACGAGTTTAGTTTCAAATATTATTTGCGCATACATGTTTGGCATGCTGGCTTGCCCGGAGTTAATGCCGCATGACGTAGTGTGCAGTAGAGTTCCAAACCTGTCCTCGTCTCGCGCCCCCCCCTGGGATCACTAGATGCATAATGCAGTTCAGTGAGCCGAATCGCAAGTGCTGGTGTACTCACCAGCTTGGCGTGAAGTTGTCATTATTGTACACTAATTTTTTAAACTTTCGTTTTCAACATAGCGACCTTGCATGTTAGGATCTCCAAGATTAGCTTTTAATATGTATTGTGTAGTAATTATATGTACAGTATTTATAATCCTAATATTATAAAACAAAAGTGAGTCTATTATTTTTTTAAAATACACTGCAAATAGTACGGCTATGGTTGTCTAGAGCTATTCTTCACTAGTTCTGCTAGCGCATATTTTATTACGAATAAAGAAAACCTTTCAAGTTTTAACATTTAACACTGTTGAAATAAATATTACGTTATTGCAGGACTACGCATGATGCAGTTTAAAAGGTGCACCTGATCCGTGCAAGTAAAACAGTTGCACAGCTAACTATTAAACTCACCATTGTAGAGTACCGGTTCAGAAAAACAATTCACAGTTTGAATCATGATTTATGAGTAACGTAAAGAAACACAATTCACGAATCACATTGATACATGCATGGCTCAGGAGAGGATGTGGGGTGCATGGACTGTGGTGACTCATAAGCCACTCCTTTGGCTTCTTCATCCAAAACAGTCCCTTCCAGAAACTATACTTCCCCAGTTATTGCGATGGAACCTCGTGTTAGGAACGATTGATTTTGGGATAGAGTACAGGCCAGGACACCAGATACAACAAGTAGATACTCTGAGAAGACTACCACTTAAAGTACCAGAGGTTGAAGTGACAGAACCAAGTAATGTTCTCATATTAGAAGTCTCAACAGGTCTTGGTAGATCCAGCAAGAATAGCGGTGGAAACAGGTAAAAACACGTTATCCAAGGTGCTGGAGTATACTCTAAATATGTGGCCAGTAAAAGTGATGCCAGAAATACAACCATATTTTGTGCGTGAGCAGGAACTGTCAGTGCACAGGTGATGTTTGTTATAGGGAAACAAGGTTGATTCCCCAGCAGCATTCGGAGGTTTATGAATTGTCTGCATGCTCACCATGATGGAGTTGTGTATATGAAAAAGGTTGCCAACAGTTATTTCTGGAGACCTAAACTGGATGCTACAATTGAACAAGCAGTAAAGGAGTGCATAAATTGCCAGCAGTGCCAAAATAATCCAACAAAAGTAAAAATGGCTTCCTGGCCGACACTGGATAAACCTTGGTCTCAACTACACATCAATTTTGCTGGCCCATTTCAGGAAGCAAACTTCTTAATAGTGACTGATGCCTAATCCAAGTGGCCAGAGGTTAGGCAAGTTAGCAGTCAGACTGCCACATCAGTTATCCAGGAACTACGGGCCATGTTCAGTTGCCATGGGTTACCATATGTCATTGTTGTGAATAATGGGACTACATTCAAGTCGCAAGAAATGGCCTTATTCACTAAGAATAATGGAATAGAGATGGTTTTTTTCTCCTCCGTACCATCTGTCCAGTAATGGGATGGCTGAAAGGACGGTACAGATAGTCAAACAGAAGTTAGGAAAAATTGTTATTGGCGATTGGCAAATACAATTAGCCCGAATGTTATTGGCATGGCGGACAACACCACGACATAGGGATGGCAACACTTGGAAGACTCCTACTGCGGGGCGACCACTCCAGACAGTTCTGACCAAAATGCATCCAAGTCAGTAAAGAGCCACCTCCCAGAGTATATCTATAGCAAGAGTGCGATGCTTCAGCATTGGAGAGGCAGTATGGCTACAAAATTATGTGAATGGCCCTAAATGAACACCAGGCTGGATCACTGCTAAGTAAGGACTGTTGCTGTACCAGTACAGAGATGAGCAGCTGGTGGTTTCCATAGAAGGCATGTGGATCAGTTACAACGGAGAAATGTTCAACCAGAGACGAATCTGGAGGTCAGAGAAGCAGGTTCAAGTAGTGCACAGATGCAGGCCAGATAATCACAACAAATGGAGACCATTATCATTTACAGCAGTAGATCCATTTAGGCGCTACTTCAGTGGGGGTAGAAATATCGGAAACATCGGAGGCAAGGTACCAATGTATGAGGGAAAGACCAATGGCTACAGAAGGAAAGGAAGCCCCAGGACATTCTCAAAGGATGGCTGCTACTGGGTTGGAAGAGGCCAATAACTCAGCCACATCACAAGAGGTGTCCTCCTTCAGAGGGTTCCCGTCAATTCCAACGGGTGGAGGTGTTTAAACCAGAGCCTCACGACGACAACAAGCGCCTCCATGAAAGTTGGAAGATTTCATTCTATTTTAAATGGGGAGGAATTGTGGGCTGTGTTAGAATAGGTTTAACAGTGGTGTACATGTGAATTGTGGAATTTTGGGCTGTGCTAGAATAGGTTTAAATGTGTTAGGTCAGGTTGAAAATTTGGTACATGTTTTGGTCTTGAAGTAAGTGTGGACAGTGATTACATGTTGTCTAGAATCAGGTAATGCCTTCAATGAAGTTAAAAGATTTTGTCAGATTTTAAATGGGAAGGAACTGTTGTTTACTGAGTTAGGATAAGTGGTTGCCATATGTTATCTGGAAGAAGGTTGTGTACTGTGATTCTGTCATACGCAGTTGGCTGCACTGACTCTGGGCAACCACTTTCAGTACTAATTGTGGAATACTATGTACGATACATAATAAAAGGCTAGTGAGATACCAGAACTAGTGCTAGGCCAAGATGTGAACATAAAACCAGCAACAAGAACAAAGACACAGCAGCTCCCACCACAACCGTATGAAGCCATCATTAACAATGTAACGAAGTTCACATGAAAGAGAGAAAAATTTTGAAGTACAAACAGCATAACAGAAACAAACATAGAAGATCAAGCGTGTCTTATAACAACAAATACGGTGAAGGGCAACCAGACTCAACTAGCAACAGAAAATGATAAGATTCAGGTCTTCCATGATTTTCTTGCTTATGCTTAAATGAATGAGTATCCAAAATAATGTCCAGCAGAAGCACTTCCAAAATCAGCATGGTCATCTGATAATGACAACCAACTCGCTACATAGAGAAGTGCTTCAAAGTTATAAGAGAGAAGATGGTTAATATGGTGTGAAGTATGTTGTAAGCCTGTAAGGATATTTCAAGAAAACTTTTACAAACTTGGAAGGTCGTTCTTTATGCCAAAACTAGAAAAGATCATATAAACATAGGTTCGGAAGTCTTTAGTTTTTGAGTTATTAATGATAGTTTAGTTCAGTGTGTGGCATGGCAATGGGTAGTAAGATTATTGATGTTAGATAATTAATTATGTTATAGATACAAGTATGCTGATGTCCTCATTGCATCATCTATGGCAGAATGGGAGTATTTGATGGAATGTGACAGTGATGATGCGATATATGTGAGGAAGCAAGAGGATGTCATTTTGAACATTTACATGAGGTACTGAGCTTAAAAGACAGTATGAGTTTACCCCAGCACAAAATTAGTGACTCAAAACTAATAATGATGCCAAGACATAGTTCCATATTTATCTGAACAGAGAATTTGAAATGAATTAAAAAAAAGAAAATAACACTTTCCAGTTAACAATTCTCTCCCTGCACAAAGGAAAACTGTAGCGCCAACATTGGTACAGGGTATATTCACGAGCAAGGTACGGCCATTTCCTGGTACCAGGTCACCAACTGAAGGAAAGCAAAAGGTATACTGTACTGGGCTGAATCAACAAAAGGGTATACGGCATATAACTGTGTACACCCCAGACTACAGCACTGTCCATTCACAATTTGTAGAGACTTTAAATATTCTATTTAAAGCATCCTGCATGACCTAAGTAAAATTAAACGTTCACAATTTCTCACCTATACGAGTAGAGGGTTCTATGTCAGCCTTCACAACAATTGTGCATCACAAAGCTATACAGTATACACTATCTGAACATTGTTTATGACCTGCTGCACTCACCTTGACAAGTTCATCGAGGGCATCGATGGCCTTGTGCTTGGCATCGTCCTTGCCCGCAGCAGCAGTGGTGGCCAGCTTCTGCAGCTCTCCTAGGGCCAGCTTCTCAAGGTCGGCCTTGGTGGACCACACCAGTTCTCCCGTCTTGCGCGCCTGCTCCTCTAGCAACTCAGACGCTGCCTGCTTCTTCTGCTCTGCTAGCTCTGCCACCTCATGCTTCTTCTTCTCCAGCATGTCCTCCGCTCCATGCTTTGTCTTATCTGCCGTCTCCTCCGCACCCGCACTCAGGTTCTTCAGAACTGCAACCATTCACAGCAGGGTAGTCAGCTTTTGTGTTCTTCACCTTATCTGTATATTATTTAATAATACACAAGGAAACAAGCAGCATATATTTAAAATTCACAAAAATGCTAATTATAATTGTCAGATATCATTAACTCCCATTTAGAATGTCTTGTTAACAGTGAACATAGATTAAATTTAAAAAAAAAAGTTTTGATGAATGTGCACCAGTCAGCACTCTTTCTGTGTATTCACCTAAACAAGTGTGATCCAACCAGTTGTAGAGTTTTGAAAATTTCAACTCATACTTATATATTTGCAAACATCAACAAAACATTAGAAAGCATTTACATTGAAGAGACCTTTTCTGTGCCAACAAAGTCATGTAAGGTTTTAAGTTAAGAACGTCTACCCTGTTGTTTGAATCTTTGATTAGCTTGTTACATTTATTCTAATTTGATTCTAAATGATATTTTGAGTATGTATGATTCTAAATGATATTCTCAGTATGCATGCTGTTTTGAGCTCGGCTAGTAGTCCACATTTACTGTATTCAAGGATCTAGAATTATTTTTTTCTGTGTTTAGAAATATGCTGCAACCCAGGGGTAACTTGGATGAGTTCAGTGTGCCCCACAAATTGTAACCATTAAATTATTTCAGGAGTATTTGTGAATGTTGTACAATGATTCTCGTTGTATATACCGTACAGTATTGTTAAAAATTTTAAATACACGTCACACTGAATCAAAACATTTAACCTAATTATCTTCTTACTGACTTTTTGACAAAATTTAATTAATTTTTAAATAGAAAAAAAGTAGTTTAATGGATTTAGCACGTAGCCATGAAGTGACACCCTATGTCAGTGATTTTTTAAATTATGTAAGTCAGTTGGTTCTTGTATACTAACTTAGTAAGTGCAAAAAAGGAAAACACATGCCATTGAAAATTAAATACAGAAATTATGAAACACAAATTTAAGAATTTTGCATATTATCATGTTAATCTGCATCTCACAAAAAAAATTTTTAAATTTCCGTGGAAATGTAACTTACTAAAATAGTTATTATAAATTTTATGATAAAATTCTATGAAAAAAGTAGGAAAGTAATGTTTAGCACATATATTTTAATTTTAACATAATGCATCCCAAATTGTGTCTACAGACACAAGGATATAGAGCACGTCAGTAATTACCAATAAATCACAAAACACACAAATAGTTGACAAATTTAAAAACTCTTAACATAAAACAGTAAATGCAATTACTAAATCTAGGCATTGGATAACTTTTTCTTAATCTCTTGTTCAAATAAGAGACTATTGAAAATATGGTCACCGCCTTCTGGCAGTGTCACAGCATGGGTGGAAGAAGGGTGGAGTGAGGGATGGGCCAGCTGCTCGACAAGCGAGACATGCCTGTCACCCTCTGGCCTGAGGTATCGATGAGGTGAGATGAGTGCGAGGCAGAGACGGAATGAGGGCGGGGAAACGGGAGATCCCCGAAAAAACCCGCCGACCAGAGTCATCTTCCAGCACGATTCTCATATCCGGGCACCCAACCCGGATCATCTTGGTGGGAGGCGGGTGCTCTTAGCCACTGTGCTAACCGCGGCCCACTTCGGCGTCAGAGAGTGTTCTCCAGAAATACTTTACTAAAGAAACAATTTTGCTAAGAAAGTTGGCAAAAACTATTGTCTAGGATTGCTGTTTTTTATGGCTTCCAATATAATATAAAATGTTTAACTGATGTTTTAAGGGCGCCGTCTACCCCACGCTTGTAATGTGTCTCAGTACGTTCGTAAACAGGTCTTTTTCTACGAAACAATTCCACACGCGTCCTTAGTGACAACGTACGAAAAGAAAACACACTTCAGAGAAGGCCGGAAACTCAATCATGCATATTAAATACATTGTTTCTAAGCTCGCCAACATAGTTAAAAACGGCCGCTTTTCAGACTGCCATACTTAAAAATGTACTAACCGGATGTACTTTAAATTCAGATTGCGATGTGCACTGAACTATGCTACAGACTTTCCACCAATCAAATGACATGCTCACCGCTTGAAGTACTTTAGTAAAAACCGTTCTGCGGGAAGCTTGCACGCTAGTTCACGCTTGGCTCTTGGCTCGTTGAGGCGATGCGGCATTTGATGCGCGCTTCAAGGTCGCACGTATATCTCTTGTTATTTCTGAGCCTCTACGCGCAGGTAGGCCGCGTTCTTTAGGGCCTCGTCTACCTCGCGCTTAAAATGTGTTGCAGCGTGTTCGTAAATACGTTTTTTTACGAAACTATTCCACATTTGACCATTATGTCCAGGGGCGTCATTTAGGGGAGGGAGCAATTGCCCCTCCCCTAGATTTAGAATTTTATATGTATAAAATACAAATAATGCTAACGTAAGCACATAGAACTGAAGTTTTATTATTAAAGTTTCTAATTTATACATGCTTAATTAATAAAACAGATGAAATAAGGTCACTGTCGCCGGAAAAAATCTTGTCCCCCCCCCCCACCTCCAAGAAAAACCTGAAATGACGCCGCTGATTGTGTCAATGTTCGAAAAGAAAATACACTTCAAACGATGACTGAAGGGTTGTTTCAACGCATCATGTCAACTAGAAAAATCATTTTGGAGCCCCTCAAAATGAGTAAAAACAGATTATTCAACATGTTATATCTGAAAAAATACTCACAGGATTCGTGTGAAACTACCACAGAAGCATGCAATGGACGTTACTTAAAACTTTCCACCAATAAAAATATGGGGTCACCACTGAAAGTGTCTGTCAGGCGAGTGATCTACAATACCACTGCACGCCTTACAGTGTCTTGCAGTAGAGGCGATACCCCACCAGCTGAGCCGGTCAGCATCGCCCTTGGCGCCGTGCCTCACTCACACACACACACACACACACACCCGGCCAGTAGGTGAAAATTTTCTCTTCGACAAAGAATATAGGATAAATTCTTGGTAAACTGCTTGATATAAATAATAACGGAATCTTTCATTAATTTGTCATGCAGAATAATTGCAAGAGAATCATAGGTCAACTTTCAAGAAGTCTCTTGCAATCTCTACATGACAAAATAATGAAAGATTCCATTATTATTTATGCAAAGAGTAAGGTTCTGAAGCTTCGGAAAAAACCGGAAAAATTAGTTTTTCCCTTTGATGTGAAAATGGGAAAAATTGGATTTTTTCTTCGAGGTGAAAAATTACGGAAAATTAAAAAAAAAAATGCGATAAAAACAATCTTACAATTTCTGAATTACAGATCTGGATGTTAAATGTATTTACATTCGGGCCTATCTGCCGATACACATAGTACCTACCCTACCAGTACCACAAAAATTAAATAATCAGTAAATGTAACACAAAGTTTCAAAAAGAACAAAAATAAAGTTGGTATAGTAAAATAAACAATATCCACATGTATTAACCAGAAATAGTTGTCAAACACT
Organism: Medauroidea extradentata; assembly: GCA_003012365.1. Classification (NCBI taxonomy): domain Eukaryota; kingdom Metazoa; phylum Arthropoda; class Insecta; order Phasmatodea; family Phasmatidae; genus Medauroidea; species Medauroidea extradentata. The sequence continues at coordinate 14,499 of PNEQ01007673.1, forward strand.
TACTCATACACAACTTACCATCTCTGCCAGGAAAACAGTTTCAATTACAACAAAAACCCTTTGTAGTTCAAATTCACAAGTAACACACTAAGATAATTGTTAATTATCTTGCTGCTTGTATCAACTGGCTAAACGGCGTACTTTGCTGTTGTTTTACGTTTATCAATTTTATGATTTGCCGGGTATTTTTAGTTGTAATGTGAAATTTGACACTGACTGCTGTTTGCCAGGTGTTCAGTTACGACTTGCGATTGTGTGTGTGTTCCTGATTACTAGTAAACAAGACTTAAATTACAGTAATGTGATGCTTGTGTAGTTCCTCTTATCTTAAAACTGTAAAGTTCTCATGTTTGACTTCTTTCCACATTCCTACGCCTTGCTAGTAAGTAAATATTCAGAATGAAACAGACAGACCAATTCTCCGCTTTTCTCCTTATTTTATTGACCTTATATAAGTTACTGTATATTATTTAGCCACCGCAGGTTTAGTATAATTTCACAATGATTTTAAAGAATTTTTTCCAATTTTTCTGGAAAATTAAAAAAAAAGTTGATTTTTTTTTATTTCGCCAATTTTTCTGGAAATTTTAGAACCCTAGTCAAGAGTTTACCAAGAATATATCCTATACTTTGTTGAAGAGAAAATTTTAATAACACAATTTGAATAAGTGTTATGGCTCAAAAAGTGAAACTACAATAGAACTATGCGTAACGTAGGCCAGACCTACTCTCTTATCGGACGTGTCAAAATGAAAGCGCACTGTATGAGAGCGGGTGTGACGGGACGGCGGCATAGCACAGAGACGAGCTAGCTGGGCGTTGGCTCTCTGCCAAAGGTCACACGGCGCGCCGGACACAACACGCTCCGGACAGCGAAGGTCAGCGCTGCTCCGTGCCCGACGTAAACATTCCAGGACGGCGCGCGCATATCACCACTTCCTTACAAACGAATCAATAACCAAGTGAGTTGCCAGTCGCGTTTGACACACACACAACGAATGCGAATTCCATCGATGATTTTCAAAGATTTGTCAGTTGCATGTTCTGTGAAATTGAACAGGAGATTGGTAATAGGGAGGCCGTTGAGTATTTTAAACACAGCGGGTAATGTTCAATTCTGCACATAAATATGAACACAGCGTTTATAACTAGAATGTCCAGGGGCGAATTTAAGGGGGGAAGGCTTCCGGGCTGAAGGCCCCCCCCCCTCCCGCCAAAATCGTGTTTAACATTATGTACCTATCCAAAGTATGTCCAGTCGCCTCAAGGAAACCTGACTTTTGTTCTATGATGATCCAAGTACATTTAATGTGCCCTTCTTTGTTACAACCGTACTTTTGAGGTGGCTAGAATTTTTTAAAATCCATAAAATTACATAAACCTCTAGCCCCCCCCCCCCCCCCAATATTTGTTTCTAAATTCACCACTGAATGTCGAAAATAAATACACTGAGTGTAGGTTTCTGTCTTGGCGAAATATTATGAACGTTTCTGTATCTACGTTGATTTGTTTTCTTCCACAGATCAGCATGACGCTCACTGGAACATGACTATCAGATGGCACTGAATCACCACACTGCGCGGAAACAGGTACCTATACAGAACAGTATTTTCGTTTTAGTCTCTTTTCTATAGGACTACAAGCAGCCACCCTTCATATTTAGTGTAGGTTAATAGGTTATGAATTAAACATTTAAGCAGGCTTCTATTTTTATGTCTTGCTATTCTGGGTGGAATTCTTGGACATAAAAAAAGCGATTTTTAGCCATTTTGAGGGGCCCCAAAATCACGTTTCTAATAAGCGTGCTGTATTTTTTAAATATTCGGTCATAGTTTGAACTGTGTGTAATTTTCGTAGATCAACGTAAAGGGAATAAGTATTGCAGATTCGTGTCAGAACGAACGGCATGATACGCTGCAACTCTGTTGTTTCACTAGATTTATGGGTCTGGAATCTGTGGCGTGAGCAAGGCTAGTGATTATTAAATTATATTTTGTGGCGCTCGATTACCTGTCACGACATCGCTTTCGGACAGAAACCATTTCCTGCATCGGGAAGATGAAAACATTGCTGAAAAACCACTAGTTCCCACCTTCAGGCAGGGTCACATGGTGTCACAGTAAAAAAAAACTTCCTAAAATGTTTAGGAAGCAATTAACCTAAACACAATATGGGACAGTCACCATACTTACGTATTATAAAAATGCAAACTTTTGCAACTGTTACAATACAAGTCTAGTATAGTAACTTCAGTATACATCTGACTGTTTTATAAAAAAAGTTAAGGAGTGCTACCAAGGATGTCTGGAAAACAACTCTACCATGCCTGCTTTCTTAGCGCTCATACGCACGTGTGGCAAATGTACAAGCTATTTTTAGTGTGTATGAGAGAAAGTTGAAGTGAAGGTTGGGCCCACTGCTCGACTAGCGAGGCATGCCTGTCGCCCTCCGGTCCGAGGAATGGATGATGTGATGGTGAGATGGGTGTGAAACAGCGACAGAATGAGAGAGGCGTGGGAAACGCGAGTTACTCGAGGAAACCCGTCGGTTAACGGCAACATCCGCCACGTTTCCCACATGCGAAAAATCCGGGAACGAACCCGCCGGGGATAGAGCCCGGATCTCATGGTGGGAGACAAGAGGTCTGACCCTTCGACTACTGCAGCTCCTAGGGTAACGCTGCTACGGGAATACAAATGTGGAAAAGAAATTTAAGTGTATATTTGCGAGTGTTTATTTCTTGTTCGTATTTTTTCAGGGTAATGGAAAAACAGTCCAAACGATCCTATAGTAATGCGGATTACACCAAGGAACCATTGTTACAGTCATAACCGTTACAAAAGTCTTCGCATATTATGATAGAATGTACCGAATGATACAAATTACTTGTTGGAAGTTAAACATCACGAAGAAGTATTTTTTTAACTTTTAGAGGCCTTTATGGGACTATCATTATTCTTTTCGTCTTAGTTAAGAAACGATCGCACACAAGACACGTCTACGGGAAAAAAAACTAAATTCGGCACCATAAATTAAGTAACAATTAAATAAACAAAAATCTACGTTTAACATTACACTAAGTTTACAAGAGAGAGATATTTTAAAAAAAATCGTCTGCATTCTTTATCCATTCAGTTTGCTGATTGAAAAAAAAAATAGTGACATATTTATTTCAAAAATGCAGCGTTTTTAATGTTCTTACACCTATATTTGTAGGAAATAATAAAATACGCGGCAAGGTGAGGAAGATACTACATAATACGAAAAAATTGTCGGAAAATTGCGTCAAAGGAATAAAATCTGTTTCAAATACTTATATGAGCCCACATAATGAAAGCTGTGTTTTAAGAGGAATGGTACACGGCCATGTTTAATTTACAGTATTTTCTCCGCTTCAGACATTACTGAAGACGTATCAAGATTTTTGACATTTCATTCTCTAAATGTTAGTCTGCTGCACCTGTATACATCATTAGATAATAAATTACTTTGATATTATCTGACATTTGTTGGAAGAAGTGACAATCTATCTTATTGTTAAACAAAATAATGTGAGACAATATTGTAGTAATTTATTATCTACCAATGTAAAAATGTTTAGTAGACTAACATTTACAACATGAAATATTAAATTAAAGATGACCATGTACCGTCCCCCTTAAGCCGTGCTTTGAAATACTTCATGACTTGTAATTAATTTTTAATGGAAAACCTTTTGCGTCAAGAAAGTGAAATGATTTTGGTAAGCGCTTAACATAAAGGTCTTGAGCTCTGGTGAGAAGTGATACTGTATGAGGCGAGATTGGAGGGATGACGGAATGTAAGGGCGGGAGGAAGAGGGGCACTCCGAGAAAAAACACGCCGGCTAACGGCAACGTCCGCTAAGACGAGTCGACTCCGTCGGGAATCGAAGTTAATTAGAAAGGGAGAAATCTTAAGCGGTGGTGAGGGGTGACACGATGTAAGTATGGAGCAACGCCGGAATGAAGGGGATGGGGGAAACGGGAGATCCCCAAGAAAACCCACCGACCAGCGACATCGTCCGGCACGATTCCCACACGCGAAAATTCGGGGACCGATCCCGTCGGGAATTGAACCCGGATCGCCTTGGTAGGAGGCACTACTCAAGGTTAGGGCACTACTGAGCCAACCATGGCAAGGGAGAGGGGACTGTCTTCTAGCATTACGTACCAGCTGCAAGCAAAATATGGGTCAACCAATGAAGTGTTTATAAGTACTAGTGACAGCAAATAATGTACGTGCGTCGAAGCAGAGGCGCCACCAAGATTTAGTCCACGAGGAGAGCATAGGATGTGTTTTACAAAAGCTCCGCAATTGCCTTTATATTTATAAGGTATCACAATGTAAATGTTTCAGTACGTACAACTGCACAAATCAATACATGCACATACATTTAAAAACGAAAAGCATTACATGTACTCACAATATGTGTACATGGCCTCATAAATTTATAATAAATAAATATGATGGAAATTGTTGTTTCAAATAGTCAAAACGTATTCTCGTTGGCGTTAAATACCTAAGAAGTAAAGATAGACTCAAATAAAAAAAAAAAAAAAAAAATTCTAGAATAGACAAGTGCGCTCTCTTGTCTTCAAAGTACCCCCACCTTCTCCCCGCCAATGATGGGTCATCCACCACGGCTTATACTCCTGAGGCGAGTCGGTGTGCTGCGGAAAATAGGCTACAGACAATCCGAAAACAATACAGAAAATCACAGCCATGTCAAGTAAAATCCGGTATAGGTCATTCGGGATAAAGTGAGCACTAAAAATTTAACCTTTGAAAAATATCACTAGTCATCACTGCACATAATTCAATATGAACAATAGCTGCCTTACTGCATGTATGGTTGGCAGCGAAATTACGCGATATGGTTCTGTGTCTTTTCCTATTTAAATACAATAGAGTCAAACTCAACCAAAATCGACATAATTGTTTTGTATATAGTTAATACACTTTTTTATTAAAGTGTATCGATTCATATAGTAACTGTACAATTTATCTTATACGCGCAAACTTCAAGTGACGTGTCCAGAGAGGTTAAACATGACCCGTCGTTAGCCATTACGTGTGAAAAGATACAAATTGACTGAAAATAGAACTTCAGCAGGGCTTTTTTGAGTGCTCATTTTTTCCCGAACCGCCTATACACACTATCCTATCCTTAACTCCAAGTGGACGCAACGCAACACATATCATGACGTGACGAGCCGCCTCGTGTGCGTGGCAGCAGCTTCACGAAGATTAATTTAGCATGTAGTTCTGTACTAACAGAAACGTTTCGTGTAGGTAATATCTCATCATGTTAAAAAGCCGGGAAATTGTTGAGCATTAAGAGGGCGTGGTACATAATTCAACGCTAAAAGCATTACTCTATAAACAATAGCAATCCTAGACAATAGTTTTAGCCAACGTTATAAACAAAATTGTTTCCAGTGTTACGAACTTCTGAGGCACAATTTCTGACGCCGGAACCTCGTGCATTTAACTGCGGCGCAAGAGATCACACGTAACGAATTGGTAATTTTGGACAAATATTTACTCATAAAGTTGGCAAATACCATTATCTAGGATTGTCAATGAGTATTTTATCCATATTGGCTTCGAAAAAAGCGTATAAATCAATTGATGTTTTCAGCGTTTATTTATCTACCACGCACTCTTAAGAAAAATCCGACCGGACGCAAGCAAATTTATAAAATTGACGTATGTAAACCTAGCCGTGGCACTGTAAATCCACAGTTACTCGACTTTATCGCTGGGTCTGCGTATTATGTAGCAGCGGTTGGAAGGAGCGTGTAGAGGAAGGCGAGGATTGTTTGGATAACAGAACGTGCCTGAACAAGCGCGACTCAGTATAAACAGACATCCCAAAATAGCATTGCTATACTGGGAATACATTTCAAACTCCTTACTTGTTCCTTTGCGATTTGGTTGGTGTTACCAACGGCTAGGGACACCTGATTTTTTTCTAAAATATTTCTGCACCAGCTTGTTTGACCGTCACACGTATCACAACCACAGAATATTTAGGAATACAAAAGTGAAACACAGTGGCGGCACGAGGGTTGTTGGCAGGGAGGGCACTAGTTGCCGAGAACTATAAACTCGTGTAAACGCGCCGCAGTATACCAACGACTAGAGGTACGTCAATTTCGCGAATTCATCTGGCAGCAGCCTAGACTGTCAGTCCTATACCCCCACTGGCCACACTCGATTATCTATTGGCTTATAACCGTACAAGCAGGTAGCAAGCGATAACACATCGCTAGAGATGATGGTTTATCGCGGGAAAAGTTGACTGTTTGATGAATTTCAATACACGTCCAGCTTACCAGAAGATTACTGGCTTTAGCTTGTACTTGGAGCTGTTACCCTATTTGACAGAGTCAATAAGAATCCCGATATTGTAATATTGGATGCCCGGTATTGGTCAGCAGACAGCTACGTTGTGTCAGTGTTTTCAAGGCTATCTTGGCACAAAACATTTTCGCGATATACCATCATCTCTACACATCGCATTATTTCCTTATTTACTACTGGCTTGCAGTAGTCAAACGCGTTTCGTAACAACCGCCAGCAAGTCACAGACATGACAATGAAGTATACATAATTGGCGTTCAACCTGACCTAGAATGTATCTGCGAAATTTACGTACCTCTACCAATGACTAGGGACTGGAAAATTTCGCGAATTCAATGACGTGTAGGCTAGAATACATTGTACTATGCATACTCAAGCCCCGACTATTTGTAGAGCCAGTGATTTTTGGTGAAAAGAATTCTTCAACAACTTGTTTCGATGCCTTACGTGCACACCTGCAACTCTGGTCCGTGGTTATTGGTAGAATATAATAGGGCAGAGGCGTGGCTCATTTGACTGCACCAACCAGAACAATGTTACCGCGACACCACACGTCCGTGATTTGCGGGTAGGACCCCGAGACGCCGAAAGTTAAAATCTTCCAATCTCTGACTATGAAGCAGAGAAACAGGTGTCCACATAAGGCATTGAAACAAAATGTTGCAGTATTCTTTTCACCAAAAATCACTGGCTCGTCAGCTAGCTGCTACTCAGTGGAACAGCATAGACAATGAA
>PNEQ01007673.1:21720-40114 GCA_003012365.1 Medauroidea extradentata
TCAACGTACGTTCAGCTTATCAAAATATTACTGGCTTTTCCTTGTACGTGAAGCTACTGCCCTATTTGACTAAGCCAATAAGAATACCGCTATTTTAATATTTGATGCACGTTATTGGTCTATAGACAGCTACGTTGTGTCAGTGTTTTCAAGGCTATGTTGGCACAAAACATTTTCGCGATATACCATCATCTCTAACAATGAAGCATAATATAATGGATTTCAGCCTACAGGTAATTTAATTCGCGAAATTTTCCAGTCCCTAGCAATGACCATGAAATATCTACTGGCTACTTATTGTGTTGTGAGCAGTCAGTAATAAGCGGCACCTACATACCAGCGTGTCAGTGGCTGTAGCTAATCTCTGTAAAGACGTAATGTTAACACATAAAAGTTCGTCGCCAATTGAATCGCAGATTATGCTCCGTTATGGACAGGAAAGTGAAGTTTAGTCTACAAATGATAACGCGAATTTTGCATGTCTCTGGTAATGTGTAATCCAACAGACGAAGCGACAACATTCTGACATAACTAGGGCCATGAACTTTTCGCGAAAATAATTTTGCCACAGTTAGTTTCAATGCCTGACGTGCACATTTACAGCTCTGTCTGCTGGTTATCGGCAGTGTGTATTTACGAAGTGACGTCTCTCATTCGACTGTGCCAAACACAGTAAGGTCACAGCAACACCACACACCTGTGATTTGCTGGTAGAACCACGTGACTCATGAGAGTTAACTGACTATATACAGCAGAAACTGCAGATGTGCACATAAAACAAACTAGCGAAATATTCTTTTCGCGAAAAGTTCATAGCTCTAGACACAACATTTTTGTTTGTTTGCCATTTGTACGGGCGGCCCGTACTAAAGGCAAACAAAAAAAATGTTACGTCAGAATGTTGATTACACATTGCTGGACACATGCAAAATTCGTGTTATCATTTAGTAGTAGACTAAACTTCACTCTCTTATACATAACAGAGCATAATCTGCGATGCATCTGGCAACGAACTTCTACGTGTTATCATATACGTGTGTTACATCTTTACAGAGATTGGTCTATCTACCGTGTAAGCATTCGCTGCGGCAAGTCACGACAATATCGGCCAGCGGGAGACGTCGAACTAGCCTATAGTCACTTGCAGTCTAGTCAGATGTCAGAAAATAACGCGAAATTTGCATGTCTCTACACATTGGTTGAGGCAAATATATTACTGCAAATAACGTCTCGCGTGCATATGTTGGAGTTTATATATATATATATATATATATATATATATATATATATATAAAGAGAGTGCGTGTGTGTGTGTGTGTGAAAATCACTAAATTATGTTGTGACCAAGTAGTCTCCAAAGCGATATAGCGTGTTGCGCCTTCTGTGATTGGAGGACGAAACTTACCAGGATTCTCACTGGTCCGGTTAAAAGTGGGAAAAAAACCAATAACAGAACAAGGGCAAAGTACATGCATTGGAACCAAACAGTCAGCTACCGAGTGAGATGGCTCAACGATAACACGTTGGACTCTCATTCGGGAGGACTCGGGTTCAATCCCTGACTCCGGCCAACCTGATTTCAGTTATCCATGGTTTCCCGAAATTACTCCCGGCGAATGCTGGGATGGTTCGTTGATACCGGCCATGGCCGACTCCTCTCCCAGCTCTTGTCATTGCAGCAAGTTGTGTGACGACGAGACGCAAAGTCCACTTGCCTTACCTTACCCCAACAGTTAGCTTAAAATGACTATTTACCAAAGAGTATTTTCTACTAAGTTTTCTCCACAGAATCGCCTGATAGGGTCCGTGTCCGCAAATTACATTACTTGACAGTTGACACCATATTTTAAAAAATACTTGAAAACCGCGGGGAAAGTTTACTGTATGCTACGTACGTCTCAATGTGCTGTGTATGACGAACTGAAGGTTGTCGCTTATTTGAAGTACTGTTTCTCTCTTCAACAGACCTAGTTAGAACTGTACAACTTGAACACAGATTGTATCACCGAACAACAATAGAAAATAATACACTACAGTATATTGAAGACTATTAGGGTCGGCGCGACCACCTGTAGGCGCCAAGGATACAGGAAAGGCAGGCAGTGGCGTACCCAGAAATTTCTTGACGGAGGAGGGGGGAGGGGGAAATACACAAGTTTGATGACTATTGGGATTTGGGGGGGGGGGTGTTTATCAAAGTTAATTCGGCTTTTTACAAATGAAAATATTTCTCTCGTTATCTATCATTTAAACACTTTAGATTTAAAGTGGAAATTATAAAATTAATTCGATTTATCATGCAAAACTTTAACATATTAGCTGAAAATTAAAGTTGTCTCCAGCGGAAAAGGAAAGGTGGGGGTGTTTACAACACCTGTCTTTTCCCCTCCCCTCCTTTTCGCTTAGTCACTGAAGAAAGGGCGGCCGACAGGAGACCTATCCATTTAAATTTCGACAGTATAAATCAACGGAAACAGTATTTTGCAGGACTTTGTCTATTAGCATTACTGGACGTAAGTAATCATTTGAAATTATAAACAAGACATATAATGACACGATTGGGATTACAGTAAGTCGGAAAAACTACATTCCTGTTTCTTATTTCATGAGTAAGAAGCATCGATTGCCTAGTAACGAAGATGTTTTCAAGTTCGACAATTATCTCTAGTCAGCCCAACGGGCTTGTTGTAGTACAAGTACTTTCTGCGGTCGCCATATTTCAGCAGTGTGTGTAGAAGTACCTCAAATTACTAGTAATCTACTTTCAAGGTTATAGCTCTTAGGTACTTATTTTTTGGCAGTTAAAATGTATTTTCTCCCCTTACGCTTTTATTTGAAGTGTGTGGAAAGTACTAAAGATACAAATTCATAAACTTTTCGAGTACTTTCAACAAGCAGGAGGAAAATATAATATCGAAGTTACCGAGAGCGGGCAATAACGTTTGTGTGTGTGGAGGGGACGTAGGGCGCCAAATTACCCTACACCAACCCTGATTAGACTATGTTGACTGTAAATGTTTTCGCGATTTTCCTGTGTCTATCTAATCATCGTGTTATGACGGCGCCCTACCTCTCGGGTGCCCCTAACCGTCTTCTTCCGCCTTACGTCACAAGGCACGCTTGTTTTGGCCGTGGCGCGCTTCCGTTGGTTACATTCCTCACCGCGGCGCTAGTAGCGTGTGGCCCGTCTGGAACCTTGATGAGGAAGTTGCCTGTGTGCAGTCCTTGTAAGGCACCGCGATTACCCCCTCCCCCCTTTTATACCCCTCTCTTGAGGTGGCCGCCTGAGCGAATATATTTTGAGCTTTCGAGGTCTACAAGTGAGGAAGCGGTACATACGACACATCACGCACTATAGATTTAAAATTCGGAACGTTTATTAGAACCATTATGTTCTGGCACCTCAAAACGGCCAAAAATAGCTTTTTCAGACAGCCGTATCTGGAAAATTAACAATCAGATTCTAAAAACATAACTACAGAAACAAGCGTCAGACTTTGAACTATGCTGCCCATAAATAAAATAATGTGGTCACCGCTTAAAGTCCCATAGAAAAAGGATAATAGTAAAGAACTGCTCGCCAGCTGAGTGGCTTGCGCGGAGAGGCGATAATGTATTACGTACATCGGTTAGTGGCAACCTTAGCTCTGCACGTCGCTCGTTGTGGTCACCTTAGGCGCCCGCCTACTGGCCGTGTGTTTGTGTGAGTGAGGCACGACACCAAGGGCGATGTTGACCGGCTCGTCTGGTGCGGTATCGCCTCTACAGCAAGACACAAACAACGTGCAGTGGTATCGTAGATCGATCACCCGCCTGACTGACACTTTCAGCATGACCACATATTTTTACTGATGGAAAGTTTTAAGCAAAGCCCATTGCATGTTTCTAGAGTAGCTTCACACAAATCCCGTGAGTAGTTTACAGATACTATAACAAATTGAAAAAGCTGTGTTTGGCCATTTTGAGAAATTATACTTCTAATTGACGTGCAATGAAACTGCCCGCCCGACATCGTTTGAAGAGTGTTTTCTTTTCCTACACTCACACGATGAGTACATGTGGAATAGTTTCGTAAATAAAACGTATTTACGAACATACTGCAGCGCATTTTAAATGGAGGAAGTAACAACGTTATATATATATATATATATATATATATATATATATATATATATATAGTGTTATCCTGTTGAAAATAATGAATTATAAATAAACACATAATAAAAAAAACAATTTTCCATAAAAGCATTTCCGCTACTTTACGTATTGCAAAGCGTTTGAAATAAATCTAATTACAATTATGACGTTATGGCGTGAACAAAATAAATGCCATCTATTCCTAATTACAATGAACTGGCAAAACATGTTTGGTTTTTCTAGCAGTAGCTTAAACTCCGTCTTACATTCGTTGGATGTCTGCCATTGGCCAACGATGTCTAGAGATGATGGTATATCGCGAAAATGTTTTGCGTCAACATAGCCTTGAAAACACTGACACAACGTAGCTGTCTGCAGACCAATAACATGCATTAAATATTAAAATAGCGGCATTCTTATTGGCTCAGTCAAATAGGGCAGTAGCTCCACGTACAAGGAAAACCCAGTAATCTTTTGATAAGTTGAACGTATGTTGAAGCCTAGCAAATAGTCAAGTTTTTCCGCGATAAACCATCATCTCTAACGATGTCATCTCATACATCTGAGGACGCTTTTGGCCAGTAACATAAGTTTCTGTGGTACAATGACCAACCTCCTGTAAAGCGGTCATACACACAGTGAAGTCTAGTCTGTCACAAAAAAAAACTGAATTTTACATGTTTCCTAGTTACTTACACACTTCAAATTAAAATAAGATAATTAACATTCTTAACTTTAAAAACTACTTCGGATAGTTAAAGAAAAACGCTTCTGTTATAAATTATAGTTTTAAAATATATTGGTTTGAAATATCGACGTATCTTTGGCAAAACACCGATTTCAATACACAGATTTTTTGCCACCCAGTTATATCACAGCTACAAACGACTCCACTGACTACAAATAAGAAATTGCAGAAAGAACGATAGCTGCCAGCGCATATACCAGAGCCACATCCGCTTCTGGTGGTGGCTCTAATGAATTTCCAATACTAATACTACTATACAGTATTATCTTTACAGAAGTCTGTCCCCCCACCCCCGAAATAAAAGCAAATTATGTAAGCCTAATATAGTATTCAGGTACCTTTAATGTGGGAAGAAATCTGCAACAAAAAACAAGAATAAATTGTTGATAAACGTGGGTCCAGAAAATTAAAATGCACTTCGTAGGCGAGATAAACTTTTCAAAATAGTACGAGGAGCGAAAGTAAATTTAGGTACAAATGTGTCAGAACAAAAACAAAATGTATTATATACACGCACTACCCACATTGTACGATTTTGAAATATACTTTCTACGGGATGTATTTTAGTTTAGGACCTATGTATATATATTTTTTTCTGGTTTAAATGAGTACTATTTTTTTCCACCAATACGTAAACATTTATCTAACATTCTGCATGTGCGTTCAGGTACTGCTATGCATCACGATACTAACCTAAGGTTTCAAGACTCGGATATTTCTAACAGTAAATTTAGGTACAAATGTGTCAGAACAAAAACAAAATGTATTATATACACGCACTACCCACATTGTACGATTTTGAAAATATACTTTCTACGGGATGTATTTTAGTTTAGGACCTATGTATATATTTTTTTTTTTCTGGTTTAAATGAGTACTATTTTTTTCCACCAATACGTAAACATTTATCTAACATTCTGCATGTGCGTTCAGGTACTGCTATGCATCACGATACTAACCTAAGGTTTCAAGACTCGGATATTTCTAACAGTAGAGAGAAATCGTGGCTATTTTTAACCACCCATGTTGTGTACTATAAATCAGAAACTGTACACGAAATAGGAGAGGGAAATTCTTCGCATTGTGACGGATGATGATAACCTCCTCCCAAGATTCCAAGAGTCTATCGACACGAAGTATCAGTTTCACCAGTGGATGTTGCAACATGAGCCACGAAAACGATACTTGGACGCTTCACAATAACCACTCATAAACGAACAGTGATGCGAACAAAGGGACAACTGGTTCCACGGTGGTGTAACAGCGTGGCGATCACTGAAGTTTTGCCGAGTTCATGTCGGTTACATAGCGGACGTTTCCATTAGTCTGTACCATCTCTCAGTAATTGCTTTTCATACGTATTCCTTTCTCGTTGACAAGCATGGTCTCAGTTTATAACATTCTCCATATATATATATATATATATATATATATATATATATATATATATATATATATATATATAGCTAAAGAACAGTGCATTATTTCGCAAAACGCCTACATCGTTTAACTACTCTTAGTCTTGCATCCTTTTAACATTCCGCTTAAAAAGTATTGTGTATTTTTTCAGCAATGTGGAAAAAAAAATTACCTATTACCTAGCGTGGTCTTAACAACCCAGACGCGCTTTTACGTCACACAAACTTGGTCATGCACGCAATCTCACGTGACAAAATGTGTTTGCTTGGTTTGCAGAAACTTGAGAAGCTGCTGATGTATAACAACAGCGAGAGTGACTGTCAAACACGCGCTAAGTTTTGCCTTACTTCCCTCTGTTTACCATTCTTTCCAAAAACACTTCGACCCGTATGTGTAGGCGTCCTTACTGGCTGGGCTAGAGAGAAAAGCCATTATCTATATCTGACCTACATCTTCCTGACGTTGGTCACGCAAAATACGCAATCGATTCCCGTAAAAATGTTTATGTGACGAAATGTTTGTGTGGTCCTAGTGGATATTGCTCCAGCGAATTCTAGTGAATACGTAGGCCTATTTGCGCGCACTAACACACACACACACACACACACACTTACGCTGTGTTTCAGTTTAGATAATTCACTTAAGAGGGATTATGCACGGACATCTTTAATTTACAATATTTTCCACGCTACGAACATTCCTTAAGTCATATCAACATTTCTGACATTTTATGATCTAAAATAATCTACTAAACCTTTTTTAATTGTTCAATAACAAATTACTTCCGTATTGTCTGATATTTGTTGGAAGGCAAGAAATAACACAATCTTTCTTTCCTATCTTCCAAGAAACGTCAGATAGTATGGAAGAAATTTAGTATTTGACGACATAAAAGGGTGAAGTAATTAGCATTTAGAGTATGGAATGTTAAAAAATATCCATACACCTTCTGAAAACCTTGTAGCGGGGAAAATATTGATAATTGGGGACATGAACTCCAAACCATGCTAACTCCAAAATTTAAGAAATAGCAATAAAAGATAATATCTATTTCGTGAGCATTTGAATCTATTTTAAATGTGTTACTAATCAAAATACAATAATTTTACTGTAGTTAGTAACATACTTCAGGCATAAATAAATGCATGCAATAAAAATATTATATTTTTTGCCAATGCTTAAATTTTGAAGTTAGCACGGTATGGAATTCAGATCCCCAATTACTAGAGCCACGACTTTACGGTGAAAAGATATTTGCAACATTTGGTTTCAATGCGTCATGTGCACATCTGCAGCTGTGCTACATCGTCTGTGATTGGATGATTTTACCCTCGCTTGCCTTGGCAAGAGACGTACAGTCACAATAATCTTATTCTGATTGGTGCAGTCTAAGTTCTTCAGTAGCCATCGTCGTGGACGGTTTGGTTTTTTGGATCCTGTGTCGGGAATTCGGCACACGTTATGTGTTTGTGATGTTCTTGAATCTTCCAGAATTTTCGTGTTGTCTAGATTATTGAGTACTTTTGTATATTGGTTTTTAAGATAATTGATTATTACTGTTGGCCGTGGGCTGCCTAGTTAACAACTGGGCATAAAAAATATAAAATAAAATAATTGGTGCAGTCAAATGATAAACGTGTTTGAACAAAGACACGCTGCCAATAACCATGAAGCAAAGCTGCCGATGTGCACGTGAGTCACTGAAACAAAGTGGGGCAAAATATATTCGCGACAAAATCATGGCCCTACAAATTACAGACGATCGTGCACCATTTCCCTTAACATCGATGTGGTAAATTAACAAAATAATTTTTACATGCGTGTATAGGACTGTATTCCACGGCGTTTGAGGATAAAAGCACCGCTGGGAGCGCAGATGACTCAAGTTCAAATATAGGCGCTGCGTGCGTGTCGGAGAAGCCTCTCGCACGTGGTTGCCATTATCTCGCTAGCCTACGATCCTTGGAGAGGGACGTGGTCACGCCAAGGACTGCCCACGGCAATTGAGGTTTTCACGCGGGCGAAATCACAGGGACCTTGGCCGACCCAGGAAGACGTCTTGGCGAGTGATTGACGACCTCGAGATGCGCTACAAATGTCTAATGGTCCTTGGGCAAGGCTCTCTTCGTTAACTACGTCTGGGTCGCACTACGAACATGCTGCGAGCTGATTTTATCTACGCTTCTAGTTAGCTCGTTTATTAACTGATTAAACCTTCTACTGTACAAAGACGTCATTTTACTGTATTAAGGCCACTGCCTGTCTAGGGGATGTGGTGTGATCAAAGAATAGGAATTCACTTATTAAATTATATTAGGTAGGACTCGGCCACCTTTCACGATTTCGCTTTCGGACCAAAATGATTAAAACCATTTTCTGGATTAAGGGCGTCGCATATACCTGCACGTTAGAGACTTAGAAGTAACTAAGATATAAGGGCGACCTTGAATGGTGCTTTACATATTACACCGCCACAAACGAGCCAAGCACTGGACTATACAAGATTCCCGCCGATCCATCCATACTTTTAATTTTAGTGGTCGAAAGTGCACAGTTCACTGCACGTTTATGAGTTTCGCATATACCCGATAAGTAAATTTTTAAGTACAACAGTCTGAAAAGTAAATTTTTAGCTACTTGATGGTTTAGAAACAATTATTTAATGAGCATGGTGCCGTTCTTGTCCGAAATGTGTTTTTTTTTTTTTTTCGTACATAGGCACCCTAGGCACATGTGGAATTGCTTCGTAGCGGGAGCGGTTCACCTCAGTGTACAACGTCTGTTTTATTTTTATATTTGTACCAGATAATTTTTCCCTTACTTTGACATAAATTGTGATGAAATCTTACTCTTAGGAAATTTGTGTATCTCTCATAGTTTTTGCGTAATGAGTCGTAAATGTCAAAATTTGCACTTTGCGGTTTTAGGTACGCCACTAAAACCAACTGACATACCAAACCGAAAAAAATTCACAGTGTATAACAATGTTGTAGGCTATGATATGACAGATATATAAAAATTTGTATTTAATAAAAAATGCCGAGTTTTGAAATGACAATTTTAAATAATGAATGTTTATTTCTATTTTTTACAAGCTAACCTGTACTAAAATTAATGTTGTTAGATAATTTAATTATAATATGTATGCAAGTACGCTGATGTGCTCATTTGTGTCCTCTATTGCAAATGAGGGAATATTTGACCGGGTGCGACAGTGTATGATCCAATGTGTGCATGTTGGAAGCAAGAGATTGTCATTTCCAACATTTATAATGTGTTTCTGCTGTGTTTATGACAGTTTCGCCGGTGCCAATATCAGAAACTCACGGTAAATGTCGGAAAGGGTATTTTTTTGCTTCTTCATTTACACGTACACGTAGTATCACGCACTATCGCACACTTTCAAATATTACCACATCCGCCATATAAAATACACACGAGGACATCAGCAAACTTGTATCAATAACATAATTAAATTATCTCACAAACAACATTAATTTTACTACCTGTTACCTTGCAACACTGAACTAAATTGTTATTATATTATATACCTTACATTTTAATTATATTATTATATCTTACATTGTTCTGTACTGTTGTGGGCATACGCCACTGATTTATTATGTCGCCCCAGAAATCTATAATGAGACGAAGATAAACAAACTAATATCAAAACACAATTGAAAAACCTGCAGGAACCCTAGTTATCCCATATGTACGGGGCCTTTTAGAAAATATAAGAAGGCTAGGCAACAGATAGTACAATATACAGACTGCTTTCAAATCTAAGACTACAAAGCCTCATTACAAAGGTGAAACCAACAATTAACAAACTACAAATCCAGGACTGTGTCTACCAAATACCGTGCGAGTGTGGAAGTGTTAGGGCTGTTCGATATTTCGATATATCGATAATTATCGATATAAAATTAGAAAATCTAACCTATATCAAAAATTTAAAATATAATATCGTTGTTACGATATCGTTAACATTACGAAACTATTTCGATATGATATCGATAATATAAGCCCTACCGAAAATCATTGCGGTATTTAAACATACCGATACCTAACAATATATTTATAACGTAACGATATTATCAAAATCACCGAAATATCGATATCGACAACACACTGATAACGATTTCTGTATTTGAGCATACCGATAACTAACAATCTATTGATAATGTAACGATATTATCAAAACCACCGATATATCGATATTGACATGCCGATCATAACTTCGGCATTTAAACATACCGAGAACTATCAATTTATCGAAAACTACCAATATTGAAACCGAAAATGTAAACGATATATAACTTTCTAAATATAGATATAGGTATCGCGATATTATCGGAACTAGAGGCATACTGATATCTTCGATTTATTGAAAACACTTACATAGAAACAGACAATGCTACTGAAATTTACAGTTTCATCGAAACTGACGATTTCATTGACATTGTTTTTTAACCTGACTATGTTATCTAAATTAAAATTATTATTTAGACGAGTATTATGATCGTAACTATTATATCACTGAAATCATGATTGGGTGGTATCGTTATTGTACGAGAACGATATTATTTACGTTACAGGTTTCTCTGAAATTTCAATGCCACTAATGACTCTATTAATTAACCATGCCACATCGCCGATAAACATGCAAATGCTTTAAAATACAGGGTATTTGTTGAAATTTAAAATTTAAAGTATAAAAAGCCGAAGATAGATTAAATTTTAGTTGTATGCCATACTACAGGTGAATATTATTTCACCCAGGTTTACTAACGCATTTGTGAATATATAACTGCCAAGCATAACTTAATTAAGTAGTAATGTACAGTACATATTTATCGACTATCTCTTGAAATGTTACAATATCAGTTGGGAGTCGCTGTTGGCGCAATATCTGGAGCACTCGCCTCCCACAAAGGCAGTCTGGGTTCGATCTATACGGCGAGGTCAGTCCCCGGATTTTCGTATGTGGGAATCATGTCGGACAATGTCACTGGTCGGCGGGTTTTCTCGGGGATCTCCCGTTCCCCACGCTCCTTCATTCCGGCGCTGATCCGTACCTCAAGTCACCCCTCACCCGCGCTAAAGACCTAGATGGTACGTGCAGACCAAAATCTATTCACGATATGAATTAACACATCTGGTGTAGTTACGACATTTGAAGTGATGCAAACATATTTATCAGTTTTCAGTTTTGCATTTTTTTCTCCGTGAATAATAATAGTTGTATTTTATCAATACTCAGTATGCACGGATAGCGGCCATGTGTTACCCATAAGGCGCTTATGAAATTGAAACCCTAAATAGCCCTGCAGGTGTAATAAGATTCTGGTGATCGAGAAAACATGGTCACGTGACTGAGATAACCCACTGTACTAGAGCGACTGAATTTTCATAAGCGCCTAAGAGTCTACACTGATAACAGATCAGCTAAGGTACGCAACACGTGCGGCACAGCAACAGACCGTGGGAACGAAGGTCATTTTGTTCTCTCAGATTCTCCATCCACACCTGACCCAGGTCATTATACTATGACATCTCTATGCTTGCTAGTGTCGTGTCACTCACTGTGTCAAGTCTGGCGGCTGATTTATCTGCACAAAGAATAATATTGAGTAATTGAAAAAAAAAAAAAAAAGTTACGAAGTTTAGCCTGGGAATATTTTCATATCAAAGAAAGTGAAGCTAGAGCCAGATGCCAAATAATGTAAATGCAATAATCTATGTCAGTTATAACCATCATATTTGTCAATTTTGAAGTAGATTACGTAACATATCAACTAAAACCATGAAGTATGGTGTGCGGTCCTACATTCGAGAATTTGGTTTTATAAGCTTTATTATTTGGTTACACATACGTGACGTCAAGCTACAATGACCACGCATATTTAATACATCAACGAAAAATGTTAGATGATCCGATTTTGAAAGTGTTATTAACAGCGATCCCCCTCACTATAAATGGGGGAGGGGTCGGAGGGCTTTTCCTGTAAAAATTAAGATCTTAAGGAGCAAAATTATACTATTTCGGCAGTTTCCGTAAGGTATGTAGTGTAAGTTCAAACATTTCGGGGGATCTCGGCCCCGTTGGCCCCCACATCCGGGCGTGCGGCCTTGCATTGGATATCCAGCACGCTATTAAAGCTTGATCTTTTTTCTCCTCCGCCTTTAATTATTCTCTTCATAATTAAAAACACAAAACGGGATGGTGTGTCATCTTGGTCATAGAATACAGAGAAAAGATAGCATGATTTATTTTGATTTGGAGAAGGGAGAGACGTGTCCCCTTCCTCCTCACTACCCAACCAAAAGTCGATGATGCCCTTGAATTATGTTCCAGTGACACGCAGCCGCAATGTAATTGATATGACGAGGCAATTGTGATAGTGGTGGCTGTAGTCACACGGTCTCCGTGAGTAAAGATTGGAAGTTTAGATATATTCATGTGCATTGAGAACGGTGTTATCTTTTCCAACGAGGGAAGCTTTGCTATTTTTACAAATCTTACTGACTCAGTTGTATCTACGAATGAAGCAGTCTGAAAAACCACAAATGAGAGTGATGAGAAAGACGTTGAATATTTATGTGAAACACCCTATTTCATTTTAAATTGGTTTATTGTGCCTAGTTTGTGCAATTAATTTGATCCCTAGAAGAACTAGTATTTAGCAAAAAAATATATTTTATATTACAATTAAAAAACCTCTATTGAGGGAATATGTCCCCCCCCCTCCTTCCGCTAATGACACTTGTGCGAAGCATTGAATGCTAACGCCAGGAAAATTTTTTTATCCTTGACAGTCATTCAATTTGCAATGGAGTACGTCCAAGAAACTGAATCCAGTCAATTTTTTTATCGCAGTGAGATTATTATCGAAGCGCGGTACATCGCGTTCTTTACCACAACGCGATTTCTTAGGTAAAGCAATATTTATCGCAGTGCGATATATCGCGCGTATCGCGATATATTTCTACTATCGCATCGCGATACATTTTTTTTAAATATCGCACACTCCTAAAGCTTGTAAGAAACATGATTTTCGGGCCTCTCAAAATGGCTTAAAATTGTATTTTTTTTTTTAGACTGTTGTAACCTGTAACTCCGAAAATATTACCTGAATTCGTAGATTGCAAAGCGAGAGGCATGCGTTGGTCTTTACTTCAAACTATAGTACCACAGGAAAAAAACCACAAGGAAAACCTTGCACGCCAGTCTGCAAATAGAGGCGATATGCGTCTCGTAAAGCGTGGGATACTGGCTCTTATCGTTACGCTGTTCCCACGCGTCGAAGGTGGAAATTCGACACCGGCGAAGACTCTTTTTAAATAGCACCAGTTTGCTCGTGAAATACAACATTTCCCAAGAAGTAACGATTGCCCTCTCCCCCCTCACGGCCTTAATGACAGTACCTGGATCGACGTTCTTTTATAAAATTGCCAATATGACCCTCCCCAAGCAGAAATCCTGGCTACGGCACAGAGTTAAAATGTGAATTTATAACAGGTTAAACTTGCCGTGCGACAGGTATTGGGCTCGTCCCTGTACAGAAGAGGGAGCGCCACGTCAGTATGACAACAAGATGGCGGGTCGTACACTAAGTATGAAGGTGGACGTGGCGGGTGAGAGCCGTGTCGCAGGCGCGGTTATTTTCGGCGCCGCGGAATGCGTGCCTCCTCGACAACGCCGCAGCTGCTCGCCTTGAACCGAGGGGAGTCTGGCTGGCTGACGGGTCGATTACCAGCAGCCTTCACTTCGGTCCGTCGAGGAGACCCTCACGCGATAAACACGCCACATTGTCGTTCGTCTTCTCCCTGTCTCCTTCCGACACGACGTCGCCAGCAGGGGCGTCACCGGCATTTCCAGGGGCGTAGCCAGAATTGTTTTCCCCGGGAGGGGGATAAGTGTACTATATACATATCCTTACATACATAGACACATACACAGAATAACGATTGATTTTGTTTGCTAGGAATTATTGCAGTGCTGAAATTTTTATTGAAATTTGAGGTAGTACGCCTCCTCCCCTCCTTCCGGTTAAGGCCTCTGGCATTTCCGCTACGGGTAGGCATGGGCGTCCCTAACATTGCACTCTAGTGTTGGCAAAATGACGGGAAATCCACAAAATGAGTGGAATTTCAAGTGGCTTGTGGAATTAGTGTGGAATGCTCCATTTGAAAAAGAAATAGATTTATGCGTATATGAGACATTTTACTAAACACAGCTAGAAATAAAAGTTTTGCTGTCACAATAACGATCATCTTTTTTCTTAAACATTTTTTAAATTTCATTTTCATTATTTACTTAACGAACGATTCGCTGTCCGCTAAACATTGTCAGTGAACTCGCTTTATCAAATTGCCAGCGAGGCACGTACGTAAAACAAGGACGCGCTCATTTTTCGTTGAGTTTCTCACTGGGTGGAATTGTGTGGAGTTTAGCCGTGGTGAAGTTGATTCTGCTACATGTTAGACAAAAAATGTGTTTTATGGGTTAGTTTGAGACAAGGAAAAATTCTGCCGTTAGTTACGCTGCTATCGCTAACGGGTTTAACAAAATATGAAATCGTAGCAAAATTAAATTTAACTAAGCTTAACCCTGCGTCACACGCAATGGAATTTTGACATGGTTACACGCAATGTATCTAGCAGATACACGTTTTCATAAAAATCATTTATCACTTAAAAAATATGTTTATGATATTTATATCACTTCTGAATTTTATTAAAATTAATTTAAAGTAAAAACTGTTTTTGGCAACGAAAAAAAAATTTTAAGTCATTATATTTAGGCAACTTAGTCATTATACAGATTTAGAACACATAGTATTAAGTAACAAACATAAATTCCTTTAATATTTTGGACAATAATATTAACTAAGACACAGTTTATTTGTGCAATAAGACAATAACCATTTTGCAAGTTGGTATCTTTATGAATATTTTTTTCTTTAATAATGGTGGAATTCCTACAGTATTTGTTTTAGTTTACTAGTGGCACACACATTTCCTTTAGCAAATCAGCACAAACAATTTATATCACAAAATTTACATTCTCATACATTTCTACACATTATTGTAATCAGTGTTTTAGTCCAAAATATAAAACAACAGTTCAGTCATCACATTGAGGTGCTGTGGCAGTAACACAGTCAGAACACACAATTTTTGCATGTTGCAAGCACAGCCACTTATTGCATTTTACACAGTGGTATTTACTGAGGCATGTTTTATTTGCATGAGTACAAGGTTCACATTACGTCCTCTTTCCATGTTGTTCTCTACCAGAGTCTGTTTCCAACCGTTCCTTTTGTCCTTGTAACTTCAGCTGCAATGACGAAGGAATCCCTCTGGTACTTTGCATTCGACACTCAACATGCTCACATGTCAATTTTCTCACTAACTGTTTCAGGAACTGTCTTCTAGATTTGCTCTCATTTTTGTTGCCCAGATAAATAACTTGAGCATTTACGGCGGCAATGTTCAACATGCTGTAAAACACAACCATAGGCCAGCGTCGTGTATTTCTAGCAACATTGTATGTTGCAGTCATTTCATCTAAGACGTCGACGCCGGATTTGGTAGCATTATAGAAGGTAATAATTTCTGGTTTCCTTAGGTCACCACTTTCTTCATCAATTGCTGCATCATAATGCAGGCTTGAAATAAGAACAACAATTTTCCCCTTTTTTTGGTACATATGACACAAGAGTCATCTCAATTCTAAAGCCGCAGATACTGCCTTGAATCTCTCTATTTTTAGCTGAAACAAATTCAACAGGCAACTCGTGCTTATTTTTCCGGGTGGTTACAACATAGCTAAGCTTGCATTACTTCAATTTCTCTAAGGCCGGTATTCCCAAACGTGTGTATAAGGGTTTAGGTGCAGCATATGTCATGCCTAGGCCTTATCGGTATTCCTAAACGTTTGTATAAGGGTTTAGGGTAAGGTCATTGCTTATTCAGGCCTGATCTGTGACTTTTCCTTGTCCTAATATAACTACGCATGCGCTGTACGCTTAGCCCTACAGACTGCTACGTACGTTACAACGTATTTCACCGCTTGCTGGACGAATATCGCTTTTAATAATAGAAAGAGAAAACAAAAACACTCTAATCCCACAGAAAATGAAACTTTGTGGCAGCAGGAATACTAAATAATAACTCACAAGCATTTTAAAAGCCCAAATAATCCAAAATCAACAAATTTGTAGTTTTAGAAACTTTGCAGTAAATGTATATTTTATTCGTCGCCGTAACCGAAATGATTGTGTAGCTCAGGCGCTAATGTGACGGCCCGATAATAATTTTATTTGGGTTCGAATCCCGGTCACTCCAAATTTTTTTTTACTTTTTTATATATTATGTATCGCAATAAGGTAAAAATGAAATTAATGTTTATTTCCATAAATATAGTTTCTAAGCACTAACCTGACTCAAAAATATAGAAATAAGATAAATATATAATGAACCATTAATGAATAGAAATTTTTCCTCCTGTCAATTGTAGTCAACATGTAGGAATATCACGTCTAGAGTATGGAATATAATGACTTGACTTTCTTTTTTTGTTCTTTAAATGCTTACAAATAGAATGAATAATGGGCGTACGAACAATAGGCACCTTTTGTAGACCGGCCTACATAGAAAATATGCAATTACAATTGTTACAAACTGTTATATACTGTTGATTTAAACAAATTTTTGTAAAATACGATACGTTTGACTAACATTCAGAAGTTCTGACTATGTTTTTATTTACAAACATTCCAATATTTTTTAAATTAATTTCCGAAATAAAATTTTTACAAGCAAAATAAAACGAATGTCGTTTATATTTTTTCCCTTAAATAACTCGTATTTAATCTGCGTTACGTCATGTTAAATAAAAGTTTCAGAAATAATTAAATGAGTTCACGATATATTCACCTACGAAAAAAAAAAAAATCAAAAATCTGTAACGGGATGTTTCCAAAACAGCTAGCATGCTATAAATAATTTTTAAAAATATCTCCATTCTCGTGCCATTGTAACTAAAAATTTAGTTAAATATACTAAAAAAATTTACAGATTCGTAAAAGTCTAATTAAAAAAATCGTTTGTACGACAGAAAATCTGCTCGCTAGTTCTGTGACTTGTGCATAGAGACGAGAGAACATTTAATAGACGTGCAAATGCTGCTCTTAAGTTAATAGTTTTTTTCGGTATTTTGTAAGGAAAATCTCAAGGTAAGTGATCACATTTAAAAATTACTGTTTTATTTTTGAAGTAAATACACTTGTACACTAATCTGCGAATGGTATGTGCATATATCGAGAAAGTACAAGCTTAACTAATAAGACTACTTTCCTTAATTTGGTGCAAATAAACCAAAAAATTTCACATTGATCATGTAGATGTAAACGTTATAAAATATTTC
Organism: Medauroidea extradentata; assembly: GCA_003012365.1. Taxonomy (NCBI): domain Eukaryota; kingdom Metazoa; phylum Arthropoda; class Insecta; order Phasmatodea; family Phasmatidae; genus Medauroidea; species Medauroidea extradentata. The sequence continues at coordinate 39,462 of PNEQ01007673.1, forward strand.
TTTGTTTCTTCATGGGATTCTGTCTTCTAACATAGTGAACCTACAACAATTTAAACTAATTAAAACAAAGTTTGAAAAATTAAGTTTTTAATTTTACATTTTCTTAGAGTCGGCGCAGATGTTATACGAGAAAATAATAATTCATGACATCAGATCTTCGGAAATAGAGTATGTTTAGTATTATTAACGTTGAAACGCCAAATTACATTTAATACACAATTTCCTTGTAAGTTGTGCGGGATAATTGTTTTATTTTAATGAAGCTATAGCTTATGAAATACGTGTCCAAAATATGTCCTAAAATTTTTCTACAAAGTGAATTATTGTGGTAGTAATATTAACCAGAAAATAACTACAAAATTTTATTTCTTAAAATATAAAGCATTATAACAAGTGCTGAAACAATTAAAAACCAAATAGCCTATTTTATCAAAGGAAGAAAAAATATTAAGTCAATTTTAAACTCTTACCCATTTCACGTAATCATTGAAATTACATTTTCAACTTACCTTATCATAAATTTCTCCACGCGCTACTAATAAAAAATTTTCTTAATCATCCTGTGTTAAAAACCGAAAATTATATATTAAAAATACGTTAATATCAAACATATGTACCGAGTTTGGTGATTTCCAGATGCGTGGTTAGTGTAG
>PNEQ01007674.1:0-40019 GCA_003012365.1 Medauroidea extradentata
ATTACACTATGTTTATCATCTGTATCAGTCTCATTCTCCGTCTCTGAATTGTTGTTGTTATTATTTAAATTTAAGTTAACCACGCTAGTCACATGCTGGTTTGTTTACTAAACATCACGCTCCCCCCCTTCCCTATCTCATGACACGTGTTCGCGGTTCAGGCTTTGGTCTCGGGCTTAAGGAGGTACGACGTCATGTTCATTGTAATATAAATATTTTTGTTTTTATTTATTTTTTAAAATACCCCTTCATTGATACGCTGATATGTGAGGAGCATGATTTTGAGCTGTAACTTTGTGGTGAAATATTTTATAGATGTTTATCTATCTTGTGTGCACTAAGAAAGTGATTAAGTCAGTGTTTTCTGGCATATTAAAATACTTTCATTAACGTGAGTGAATGTAATGGGTGACCTGTAGCTTAAAAGAAATTTATGTAAGAGTTTTAGAGAAACTTGTGCACTAAACAGACCTAAATTTTATTGTAATTTTAAGGTTAACAGCCGTTTCATTTAAGGACAAAAAAATTAAATAACTGAAATAGAATTTGTGTGGTATGTGTGGGTTCAGTAAGTACAGTAAACAATAAGACTTCACGCGAAGAACTCCAGACGTAGACAGTGTTGTGTTTTTGGCAGGTTCGAGGACATCCGCAACACACAGCAGGGTAAGCAGGAGGAGCGGATGCCCATGTTTGGCTTCGTAATCCCTCCATGGATGCAGCGCATGCACCCAGAGTTGATAGCCACACTCAGGCTGAACGCCCACCGCCTGACCAGCCCGTTCGACATCCACTCCACGCTGCGTGATGTACTGCACTACACGGGAGCTGGCAAGGGAGACATCCACAATCGCTCCATCAGCCTCTTCAAAGAGGTGATGTTCCTAACACACAGAACAACTGAGGTGTCTTGAGCTCCATGAGGAAGGAACCCATCCAGCTGTCCAGTCAGCCAACTGTTTAGAATTTTTGTCCCGTTATTAAAGAGGCCTATGCATCGGGTGAAGTTTTAAGCTTGTAGGCACAGAATCATAGTAGTGATAAGGGAAGACTATCACGCTTGAAGAGAACTACATCTTCTCTACATGCAGTGTGCTAAACTGGCATGCAGTGTCTTTGTAATGGTTTTTATTCTACAGCGTTTTAAATGGTAACACTGCAATTTTATTTGTTGAGAGTATGTTGTACTTGACCAATACAAGCTTCTAATGTGGTCTATTATGAATCTGATTTGTGTTTTGTGATTTACGACGGGTTACACGTATTTTGAGTAGTCTCAATTATTCTTCTACTAAGCATGATGTATTTTTCAAATTATAGTTTCAAAGAGTGCGTTCTCATAGATAAAATTATTGAGAATAATATTGACAGTTTTGCATAAAAAAGAACAGGTGTGCTGTACTACAGCACTATTCATATACCAAATATATAATCCTCATAAGGTTGTGATCACTGAATTAGCATGTGTTTTATAAATATACAATACAATCTTCATATATGTGTGGTACCTACATACAAACAAACCTACACGTAATGCATTATATGTATGTGGAGAAGACTTTGGTCACTAGGTTAACCTATTAAATAAGTAGACAGAGGGTTGAGGTATTCAGAGGCCTTGATAGTGACACACGTATGAAGGGACGAATATAATGTTACATGGTTGCGTGACGTTTTTGTGGCTTAGGCCAGCTTCATCAGGTGGCGAGTTCAGGCACACTGAGTGTTGTTTGGTTGCCCTAGCGGCCAGGGAGCGAAATAGGGTGTGGTGGGAAAATTCTAATTGAAGAGACATGTGAATGTAGAGTATTCTGGTGTTATGATGGTTATTTTATGTTATTGAGACCTGAGGGTTATCGAGGTTTGGTTATGTATCGATGGGCCAGTTCTCAGCGCCGTAGTTCTGAGCTACAGTTTGAGGGTACTAGTTCTCTCACCACTTTTGGTGTTGTAACAGAAGTCAAAGTTGTGTTTATGTGATGCAGCATGTGGTGCAACTGGTTTGTCTAGTAAGTCCACTTTACCGGCTATTGCTTGTTCTGTGTCTGCTCTGTGACCATTCATTCTTTGTCAGTGTGTGTTGGTGATGAAGCTTATGTATTCTGCATTGCAATGGTAGCACTGTAGCTGGTATAAGAGGTTTCCTGTTGCACAGTTGTAGCTGCCCAGTATGGGATATGTGTGATTGATAAGTCTGTTGGTGAAAGAAGTGGAGGATTGATGGATGGCACAGGAACCACAGCGTGGTTTATTACTCGGATGAAATTCTCTGAGGGTCATAGTGGTGTGGTTGGATGTGGTTGGCTGAAGTTTAGGATGGACCAGTTTATTACGAAGGTTTGGTGTGTAACTGAAGATTAACCTGGGAGGCTTAGAGAGGAGGTTTTTAGTGTGTGGTGAAGAAACAATGATTTTGTGGCTGGATTTTAGAATAGTTTCAAGCTTGTTCATGTTTTCATGATGTGGGTTAATCAGAGGTATACCTGTATTTGTGGCCTTGATTTTTTGTCTTTTTATGGGAAATGACTCAACAGATTTGGTTGTGAACTAGGTTTTCAGGGTAGCCTCTGCCAATGGAGGCTTTGGCTATTTGTTTGCACTGTTTTTTGAGATTGCTATGGGTGGAGCAAATGCATTTGGCTCTGGTGACGAGACTGTATGGTAGTGATTTCTTGACATTATGTGGTTGGTAGTTGTCAAAATGTAGGTACTGCAAGTTATTGGTGGGCTTGGTATGCACAGAGGTGTAGATGGTGCCATTGTGAAGGGGTATGACCAGCTGGGAATATTGCATAAAAAATGTGTGAGGTTGGTTTCTGTAGAGGTCCAGGTCATAAAGGTGTCATCGATGAAACTCATCCAGCAAAAGGGTTGGATGGTCTGATGGTGGAGGAAATTGGTTTCCAGTCTTCCCATAAAAAGATTTTCATAGGATGGGGCCATGCTGTTACCCATGGATGTGCCTTTCATCTGAAGGTAGTGACTGTCTTGCAACCAGAAGCTGTTGTTTGTGAGGGTTAGTCTGGCAAGTTCAACCAGGAATGCTGTGGTTGGCTTACTATTGCTCTCTCTCTCTCTCTTTCACACACACATACACACACACACACTCATTCACTCTCATATTCACACTCTCATATTCACACTCTCATATTCACACTCTCATATTCACACTCTCATATTCACACTCTCATATTCACACTCTCATATTCACACTCTCATATTCACACTCTCATATTCACACTCTCATATTCACACTCTCATTTTCACCACTCTCATATTCACACTCTCATTTTCACACGCTCATATTCACACACTCATATTCACACTCTCATATTCACACTCTCGTATTCACACTGTCACATTCACATTCTCACATTCACATTCTTACACATTCGCACTGTCACTCACTCTTACATTTACTCTCACATTCACACTCACTCTCACATTTACTCTCGTATTTATTCAGTAATCAGGTGGTTCTCTCTAATATCTCTGTGTAGTAACTGTTCTATTATCTGCTGTACGCCACTAAATTTTTTTATAGTACAGTACTGTGCTGAAAAATTGGAAACATGTTAACTCCAAAAGTATCCGTCAATAAATATTACTTTTTATATATTTTGAATTCTTAGCATACCTCTTTAATACAAACTTCAAGAAACTCAAGTTTTGCAGTTTGTAATAATGAGGTTCATACTTTCAAGTGTTTGCAAGAACAACAAGTCTGTGAAATTTATTTTATGCTGTTTGTTCCAAAAATATAATCATCACAACTACTATGACTAATTTTTACCAGTGGACTAATATTAAACTCACAGTTTTTCATATAAAAATTATTTATCAAGCATCTAGGCATAAATTAAAACCCAACTTTTTCATCTTTATTCCAAAGAAATAAATTCACATTATATTAATGAGAAATCTGTACTAATAAGAACTTTGTATTAAGAGGTTTGTAGTAACATTGATTTGATGTATTTTGAATAAGGTTACTAACTTAACCACCACCAAATCCTTGTGGGAAAAAAATTGCTAGCTGTACAACCCTAAAGTTTTTTGATTGAGAAGTTTGGCGAGTGTTCGTGCAGCACAAGTTGCAGTGTGAGGGTGTGTTTGCAGATCCCATTAGAGCGCACTTGTGCCCACGCATTCATAGAGCCACACTGGTGCGCATGCCTCGACTGGCAGGAGGTCAGCTTGCAAGACAATATGGTGAAGAAGGCAGCAAAGTCTGTTGTCAATTTAATTAATGAGTGAGTATGTACATAGCATGCTCGTGTTTTATTGTTCTCTTGGGAGAGGGATAGCTACTGTTTACTGTTAGATTGTTCTCCACATAAGAGCCACTCCCATCGTGGGGATCCATTTTCATTTCCTGGCTTTGAATTTTAGGGGAGGGGGTGCTCTTGATTTTCACATTTCGGAAATGAATGGCTGTTGCCGTTGGCTGGTAGAATATGTCGTGATTATCCATTTCACCCCTGCAATTTCATTCTGACGCTGTTTGATCCTTTCTTCTGAGGGTGCAAGACTATATTTTCAAGTACTTGCAACAATTTTTCGACTTCTTTTCCGCAAATTCATCCTTGAAATGTGACTCACACCCAGTATAGCATTGTTGTGTTTTGTACTCTGTACAATTGACATGTGAAGCAGTGCCAGTGTATCATGTATATTGGGCAAATGGATGCCTAGCCTGTAGCGTTATCTTATTTCAAGTCTACAATCAACACAATTGGAATTTTAGATGACAGTAAAGTAAATTGTCTCATATGTGAAGTGTTTTTTTCTTTAACAAGCAGCATTTATTATTTTATAATTGAATGGCTCACACAAACAGCATTGTAACAAACAAAAACCTAATTTTTCAGGACATAGAAAAAACTTCTACCGTTTTTAATTTTCATGATTTAAAGAGAACTACTTTATCAAAATGTTGAACACATTCATACAAATGTCCTAAATTCTTTCTTTTTTAATAATGTTTTGTTAATACAGTAGATCAAAAATTGCATGAGAAGGTGGGTTAAGATTGAACAATGTTGTAACCCCGTGGGTTACAACATTGTTCATTTTAATATTTTCTTACTCATGTAAATAAAATAAAATACTGGTTGCCTGGATGAGAAGCAAAGTTTGTTGAAATAATAATATGAGTTGCACACGTGTACAGTTATGACATTGTATCAATCAATGTACATTACAAAGTTATAAATGGCCAAATTAAAATTTCTTTTCTTAAGCATAGCTATCAAAATCAAATTAACACTTTTTTTTGCAAGAATTGTTGTACATGTAACAGGACATAAACTATTACATACAATAAACACTGTATGGTGCAATACTTTACATAAATGCTTTTGCTATATTATGATACAACAAGAAATACAGAACTAGGGAAGTCTCGAAAGGATTTGCTTGTTTCCAGTGCCTAATCAACACATTCTAATTTTTCATAGAACTGTCTACATTCAACAGGAATGTATCTGCACATGTCCATAAGAATTTTCTTTTTTGCAGCTGTAACTGGTAGAGGTCTCAAGTAAACATTTGGAAAATTGCAGACATTTACTGGAAGCAAATTGAGGTTACCAGGTGCTCTGGCTTTCCTTGCAATGATGTGGGTTGTCCTTGATTGGAGAACATTATGACTTGATCTCCCCCTGATAGTTGTAGGGTCATCATGTGTTATTTGCAACCAGTCATTGACAGTTACCTTGAAACTACCTTTATGCAAAGAGTTTTCAATGATTCTCATATCCTTGAAATCATCAGTTTCCATGGTGCACACAAGGAAATTAGACTTGGCATTGGCTATAACAGACACCCAGTCTTGAGGCATGTACACTGTGACAGACTCTTGTTTCTTTTCAATTACAACAAAGTCCTGGTCACAAGGGAGGAAGCTGTGCCCTGTGACAAGAAATTTTTGTTCGACCGTAGTGAAATATTTTTGCAGGAAAAGGTGTTGCAGAAGAGCAATCATTCGCTAGTTGTTATTTTGCCCGATACATTTGTCTGACCACAAAATGAGGTGTCTTGTATCGCCTGGTTGCAATGTCTGAAAATATTCTTTAATATACTTTCAAATGCATGATGATGAGATCTCAGTTACACCCCTTTTTGCTATGTTTTCATGCCAAAAACACATTACAACACTGTCACTACCTGTATTGTGAAGAGCTAAGTTGTAGCATGCATACTGCCGTAGATAAAAAACAGACGAATGATTTAACTTAGGACTGAAAAGCACTTGATGTAGGTCTACACATATAAGTTAACTGCAATGTTGGGATTACCTTTACTATGTTCTATATCAACTGCCAGAGACTTGTATGCAGCCTCAGCTCTGTGATGATGAAGTCTGCTCTCAGTCTCAATGGATTACATTTCTACAAGATGAATCTGCAGCTGCTAGCTGGACAAATAGGTGGTCACAATAAGAACAAGAATCAGATCGTGGAAGGCGGAAACGTAGCTTGTAATCTGACTTGAAAATATCCAGATAGGCACTCTCAGTGCGCTGTACATCCGGATGTTGGTTACAGAAAAGTTGGTGCATTTTCCTAGCACTCAAACCTGGGTTTAAACAAAGTTTTGTACTGTCATTTCTAGAATAGTGGTTTTCTTGTTTTGGAAATGACTATATGGCTCTTTTATCAAATCTCGGGTTGTATGTGCAATTTTGTGTGGCCTGTTGGAGTGCCTGTCAGGCTTGTCTTCAAGTGGTTTATCAGACTTCATTTTCTCTTGCAAAACTTGTAAACAGCGAGCAGTTACTTTTAGTGTGTTACACAAAGTTTTTTGGCAGACACGCAACTTACCTCTTTCGACAGGCACATAATAGAGTATAGTACACTGTCGCTGTGACACACTAGGAGATGCAGATCTACGCTTTATGTCTGATATCTCCAAACACTGCTGGGCCATATACCTGGTTTGGTTGTCGTAGTTCAAGGTATAGAAATCAGCAAATGATTTCTGTTTGTCCTCTGCGGTAAGCTCACCACATCTAAATTTTCAGTGGCATATTTTGTTCTGAAACAATAGAAACCAACTGTTAAAGTATGAAGTAAATCTACATAATGTCAGCTGCATTTTGTTAGTGGATAAACAACTATGTTAGTATATCAGTGTCCTCTGTTGTGACATATGTAAAAACTGGTATTGATCATGGCTTTTTATACAACAAAAATGCAGCCACGATATTCTTAAACATATTGTAAGAAGTATTAATAGAAAACAAATGTTCGGTGGTGTTGAGGTTATCTTCCGTTTAGCAAGTAACCTCAAGAAAAGTATGAATAATATAATTTCCACGGTCAGGCGTCGTGAAGGTGAAATTTTCCGAAACGATAGTAAAAAAAAAAAGCAATCTTTTGCTTGGCGATACAAATGGGATATCACAAAATTACACTGAGAAGCCACCTGGAGAAAAATATTTTAAGTGATAAAGTCTTTCTATTTGTTTCTAAATAATGTGTACAATACTCATAACTGTCATAAAACAGATGGAAGACAGGAATTATATTTCTCCTGGCTGCTTACTTTCTTAATGCACTTTTGATTACAATATTGTTGCTTACAACATTGTTCAACTCACCGCATTTGGAGGTAGTTTTCCGGGCACAGGCTTCTTTCTCTTTGAAATGTATGGGCTTCCACTATCTCTGAAACCCTTACGTCGAACATCCTTCCAAGAACTTATGTTAATTTTCCTCCGTTTTCCTTTGTTCAGCTTCACTTGTGCAGCAGGCGAAAGAGACACACTGAAACTTGTCACCATGATGCCTACTGATACAACGTTGTTCGTCGCAACAGAGACTTTACACCAGGATTACTCATACCAACCAATCTCCAAATGCAGAAATAACATTCCCAGCCAACAAGCTAGTCACATACAACCTTGTTCCACCTTTGCCTCACTTTTGAGATAAATGTTGGTTACAACGTTGTTTGTGTGAGCCATTCAATTATTATTAATAATTTTGTAAATAAGTTAATAAATAAAAAGCTTTTATTCCTATCACTGTGATTTTTTATGCCCAACTACAGAGCACATGAGAACATATTTAATACAATGTTTCTTCTTGTCTTCCCAAAATCTCTTCATCCTTTCCCTGTGTTTGTTTTTGGGTCTTCTATCCATCCTGTATTTTACCTTTTAGGTAGATCAGCAAATTTGTTTTAATTTTTTGGTTTCTGAATTTTGTTTTATCTTGCAAAGTTTCTTCATTAATACTAATTTCCTGAAGATCTTTTGTTTCTTTCTGTAAGTCAGATGTAGTGGTATTTCTGAGATATTGCATGATTTCGTATTTTCTTTGTTAGTCTACCATTCTGATCAGGTGACCATAGAATTTTATTTCTTTTTTTATAATGGTGTCTGTGATCTTTTCTGTCATTTGATAATTTTTCTGTGGTTTGTATATTTTGGTTTTTGATGATATTATTATATTTGTCATCATCCATCAGTCATCATTTAATTATTGAGAGTTCATTGTAATATATTAGTGAGAAAATATGAAACCCTTAATTTTACTTTTTCTGTCTTGTAAATATTTCAGCATTGTATGTCAAGAAACTGCCAGCATTCACGTTTGAGCTGTGTTCAGTTGATGACATAAAGTTCTCTGCTGTAGTGCTGTCATGCTGTAGGTGTGTTAGTGTTGTGACTGATGACAATATTGTACCAGGTACACGAGGGAGCAGGAGGACCTGTGCGCTGTGCTACACCTGGACAGGGTCACATGGGCAGCCAAGCTTGTGCCCAACCGACAGCTCCTTAAGTTCCGCCGCAACGCTGACGTGGACGGCTTCGTGGCCGACCTGAGTGGCCACACCCAAGTCACGCAGGAGATGTACCAGCTGAAGCTATCCACCTCTCCCGGAGGGGGCCTCTTTGAGGTGTCTGTCCGTTATGACATTGCAGACGACAGCTTCACTACCAAAGTGAGTTCTGCACCTCTTGAAAAATTAGTTTTCTTGGAAATTGAAGCACTTATAAAGTATGATTCTGTGATTGATAAGCTTCCTTTATAATTTTCTGTTGGCTGATATGTTGCTGAAGTCATCTCAATATTGAAATAGTGCTAGTTCAGATATTATTGGTGAAAAAAATTAAGTAAGTATTTCACTTATAGAATAATTTGTTTCCAAATTTAGTTTCAAATGTTTTTTTTTTCCAACACAAAAAAAAAAAACAAAAGTAACTATAGTACATTTTGAAATACAATATTTTTCTTAATTTTCTGCATTTTCCAGGCATTCCTGCTGTTAGATCAGGCTCCACGCCTTAGTATGTGCCAGTATGTATTTGGGTAGTTCATTCTCGAAGCTGTTCTGTACATGACAGTTTGTTTGAAAAAATTCCTGTATATACTACTGTACCTATAAACACAAAATGCTGTCATATTTAAAAGTGTTCAAGACTTTTATTCTGAATGAGGTGTTGCAGAGGTAAAACACTTTGACTTGCATAACGGGAGAATGTGGGTTTGATTCCAAGGCAATCGATCCCGATTTTGGTTTTATATTGTTTCCCGGAATTACTCAGAATGATTGCCGGGATGGTTCCAAACTAAATGTCATAGGAGATTCCTTCTCTGTGTTCGTCAAGTCGCTTGTTCTATCTGTAATGACCTTGTCAATGAGATGTTGCGCCTTACTACCTCCTAAATTATCTTACACTTGTCCCTGTTAGCAGCACCATTAAAATCTAATAGAAGTGTAAACAAACATTTGGTGTAAAAATTGGTGTAGTGAAGAAGTTGAGATATTATTATTAATATTATTATTATTATTATTATTATTATTGAACAGGTGTCTGACATCAGCCGAATCAACAGGTATGGGTCGGCAGCACACTGTGTGGAGCAAACTGCCGAACATCTTCGTAAGTACTGCTACTGCAAGATCCCGCCCTCTGTCGCCTTGAACTGAGGCTCGTCAATATGGCCTTCCATTCCAACAGTTCCTTGCCAAAACATCTCGAAGACAGCTCCCGTGACTGCAGAGTCTTGTTGGAGCATTATCTCTTGCAGATGCTGACCAACTTGATCCCTTGTTAACACACTGATTGCTGTTAGTTTCCTCTTGAACTACATTCCACGTTGGAATGGCATGCATTTCATTTTGATGGGCTCGAATCTTAGCTTTAAGACTGTAGTATTCTACACTGGATGGTATATCCTTACAACTTGATTTTCATCAGCTGGTTAAAATAAATTAACACCAAGCTATGGAGGAAAGAATCTTTGAATGTGTTGAAGATTGCTCTATTATATTGGCACAAAGAATGTGAACCTGTATTTTGCATTCTTGAACAGTAAGTACAGTCAACTCCATGTTTTCTACGCTAATTGTTGTGGCAGTACTGTTGATAATTGAAAATTGTGGATAATGTGAAATGATAATCTACGCACTGTTATGTGCCTCGTATTTTTATGGATATTATTGTACATTTCATACCACATCTTTTGTACATCATTTACTCAAGAGTTTTCAACTTGTCACTAATATGCTTACCAGTCTGTGAAAGCTGCATTTGAAAAATTACAGATTTAAAATAAATTTCAAAGACTTGTGGTTAAACAGAATTTACATAGATACATAATCAGAATTGGAAGCATATGGATAGTTTGGTGTTTTATAGATAACCAGGATTTTCACAAATAATTGCACAGTGTTATGCGTCATCCGACTATGCATCAATTGTTAGTTACGTATAAAATATTTTTCATCTGGGAAACCGTCTTACAAAAATATTCTTATTGTGTTTCCTGTTGTTATGTTGACTTTATTTAGCTAAAATACACTTTGTAAGACTGTTCCAAATCTATGTATTTAAGCATGTTTTACTAATAACTAACCATTGGCACATAGTCTGTTAGGGCAAAACACCGTTCAGTTGTGGTTCTGTAGATGCCACAGTCAATACACGTAGCAGATAATCCACCTGTGGATGGTCAAGAGTTGACTGTATTTCTGCCAAATTTATTTGTATTGTCATCACCAAAGAAATATCTCTGGCTACAGGACTTTCGAGTTCCAGACTAGAGATGCAAGTATTTACACTAACATGAATCAGGCAAATTGTGAATATTTTTGGGAAGAAAGTATGTTTTAAATATAGTTTTATGAACTAGAAAATGCTACCGTATTAGTCATAACTGGAGTATAAACCTAAAACAATTTAAACAAGACCGCAGTTAAGTAGAATTAAGAAAAATTAAGCTACTTAAGCCTGGTACGTACTATTCATAATTTAGTATATACAATAAACCCTCGTTTTACCGGACTAATTGGGGGGAGGTGTGGTCCGGTATATCAGAATATCTGGTAAATTGCGAAGTACCAAAATCGGCACATGGAAATAGACAGCAAGCCGATAGATATGTAGCAGTGTGATACGCGTGGCAATGCAGCGTGTTTGTTGTCGTCAAATCGCTGAAAGCGGGCGAGGGGAAAGGTTTGTAATGACTGGCGGGAGTAGAAAGACAAGCATGTGCCTTTGTCCGCTCATTGAGATAACAGAGGGTGGTGGGCGGGGGAAGAGTAGAAGGAGTTGGAAAGAAGGAGAAATAGGTTTGCTATCAGCTTGGTTTCATGTTACGTTGCATGGTAACATGTGACCTTAAGCTATTGTTTTGTATTTCACAGTAAAGTGTTTATTTACTAGATATTTATAAAATAAAAATATTACAGATAAACTTCCGCTGTTTGCATCCCGACGCAGTATGGGATACCATGTCTGTCAGATAATAAACTAGCTGCCGTCCTTGAGTATTTCTGAAGGGCAAGGGTGGGAAATGCTGAGTGTTAGAAAGGCATGTGTTGCGCTACTTTGTCCGCAGTAGATTTTATCTCTACACTTCGCACATTTACACCTCACAAGCGTTGTGAACATTCACTGCCTCATCGTGCGAAGATGCAGTAGCAGATTTTACATGTTTCCTGGGTCCAACAGCGCCTTTTTATTAATTTTTTTTGTTCAACATCATATTTCAACACATAGCTCTTAAACTTGTATTTTGCTTTACGAACGTCTGACTCAGTTTGTTTTTTGACACCATCATCATCACACAACTTTGTTACCGAAACACTGGCCTCTATTAGTTCAATTTTTTTGCTTGATGTCAAAGTTAACTCTCTTTCTTTTCTGTCCTGTTGCAGACGCCATTTCATGAAAAAAAAAACACAATCTTTACTGCACACGTACATTAACTGCGTAAAAAAAATTCAAGTAGATACGACAGTCGCTCTTGTCCGGACATGTCATGCCCGGACACGGCATATACCCCGATGCGCGATTAAAAATACTTCTGCCTACCGTCTTACGTGACTATCCATGCACGCACCTGATGTCACTCACCAAAGCACAATAACCAGGTAGGTCTTGTGCTGCATGTGACAAGTAGACCCGGCGGTGGAATAATTTTGTATTGCCAGATTTTGTCCATTAAATATGAAGTCCACTGAATGGAGGTCCGATAAAACGAGGGTCTACTGTAATTCCATACCAAATTCTGTGTAAGTAGCACTGCGCTAGTGTGTACCGCAACAACGTTGGTTCCAGACAGAATTCCATACCTAATTTCACAGATAGAGCCCGTCCTATTTTTCATTGTAGTGTATGCTCACACGCATGCGCAATGCACACTTTCAGTCATGGCGCATGCGAAGTACACAAGCAGGGTTGCCAGTGAGATTTAAATAGAAATAAAATTCTTGTTTTCTATTAAACACATGACCTCCGGAGTCAACAAAACCTAAATAATACAAAATAGTTTTAACTTATTTGGGAATCACATGCGTGTCTTGTTTGTGAAATAGTTTTCAGGAAATCTTCAGTTATAATTTATGGATTATAGCAACCAATATCACAAATATTTTTTCCTTCTTTATTTACCAAAAGTTGTTATTAAACAGTGATAATGTGTACGTAACACAGAAGTTTTGCCCATAATTCTAGTATAAAATCGCTACCGATATTTATGAACAGAAATAAGTAAGGAATTGATTTGGGATATAAGGACAGTATATACCGGGCTTAAGTTGCAGTGTAACTTTTATGTCATCAGTTCAACTGTGTTGGAATGTCAAGCCCTACTAACCTTTGTGTGAAATTTATAAAGTAGATGTTAACTTTTTGGTACCCAGGTTTTTGTGCACATACTTCATGGAAACAAAATTTTAGCAACATAAATTTTGTTAAAGTTTTAGAAGCAGATGAGAAATGTCTCCAGTTCTTTTGTAGTAGTTTTTAAGGGTAAAGTTTTCCAGTGTTTAACCTTAGTTAGTAGTTAATTTTATCTTAAATAGTTCAGGTGAAGTAACGTACAAAGATGACTGAAGAAGAACATATTCTGCCTGAATCAAACTGTTGGCCTTGACATAATAGTAAGCGAATTACAGTGAATGTCATCTTTCTTAATATTGTATGTACTGAAAATGTGACAGTAAGGCCAGGAAAGACTTCTTCAGAACAGTTAGTGAATTATATAAGGTAAACTTGAAATGATGATAGGATTTGGACAGTTTTAAAGTTGTAATTGTATAATTAACTGTACTACTATGCCTAACTGTTTTGTGGGTGTGGGGTGAGAAATTTGGAGGGTTTTCAAATCTTGGGGCTTTCAAATATTTTCTGACCTTCATTTATTGGTTTTCCATCTAAATGTAATTGTTGTAGTGGTCCATTATTAATGAGTTGCTTGAAAATCTAAGTATAAAATTGTATGCCGAATGACGCAAGAAGTTTTAAGTGCAGTCAGAAAGTGTTCGTGTTCCTAAGCATTTTCGACTGTACTGTGAGTACCTGTATGTAATGTCTGGCACTTAGACATTACTTACGCATATATTTTCATGGCCAGTTTATGAGATGGTTAACCACCATGGTTTAACATGTTTCCTTTCTTGCTAACATTAATGTTTAACTTGAGAGTGTATAATGATTTTTGACCCACGTGTTAATGATCCAATAACATAACTTCCCTCTGCCCGTTACGATTTTGGAAGTACCTATTGTAAATTATTTCAATTGGCCCTCAATTTTATGAAGTGCCAAGGTACCCGAGAATGACCTCATAAAATTTCTTTTGAAGGATTTGTGAATGCAATGTTTGAAGTTTATGTACAGATATTATGTATTATTGTATATAAATAGTTTCATGTGTGTAAACTACTTTGTATACAATGTAGCTCAACTTGATTTCTGGCACATTTGAAAAATCTTAAAATTTGTACACTTTGTACATAATGATCCAAAAAAATGGGGTCCATTATTACACTAAACTTTAGTTTGCACATTTATAATTCAGCAGTTTAAAAACAGAAATGTAGTTTCTGTATTCTGGTATATTTTATTAAGGCATCAGAAATAATTTTTCAGGCACTTCTTATTCATGCTCAGTTGAATTATCTTGTAATACTGCAAGGAAATGGCTATTATCGTCACAGGTTTGTGAAACTTTGTGTCACATTAATACATAGTTTCATTCATAAGTTTAATAATGTACAAATTTTCTCACTGACAGCCCAAGTTGAAAAAGGCTGGTACATGATGGAAAAAATATAGTGTCCAACAGATGTACAAATTTTATTTCTAATATTTCCATAAAAAGAAATAAAACTTCTAAGGTTGCTCCTTATTTGTAGACATGACTATTGTGGTTCAAAATATTTTAATAAAGCGTGATTGTTTTTATTTTATACTATAAGTATGTTTTTTCTAATTAGTATTTGTTCGTTATTGAGTCCTGCTGACCCATTTACAAATGTGGATAGTTATAATAGTGTGCGAACAAAATTAATATAGTATACTGTAGTAGTATATATAAAAATAAAGTTTATTTTCTTGCATTGTAAGTGAAGAAATTCTGCAATGATTAGAAAATGGTTGACGTATTAATTATAGTATGTACAGTAATATATACACATGTGTAAATTTTAGTTGTCTTTCTTGCCTTCTATGAATTCGGTAAAATATTTTTGGTGCAGTGATGTACCGGTAAATCTGTTGTGTCTATAAACTGTCATCAGCTTGTTACATATTATTACAATCTTTATATATTTTAGTCGGTGCTGCGTTGTAGAAAGGATTTCAGTTTATCTAAATATCTGATAATGGAATCATGTTTTGGTCCCAAATAGCTTGGATTAGCAGGACTTTTTTAGTCTTAATTGTATATGATTGCCTGATTTTAATATTTCTATACTTAGAAGAGTGCTCATAAAAGGTATTACAGAGACTATATTTTTCTAGGAAGCCAGGATTGTTTGGAGGTTAACACAATAAAACTGCCATGTTAAGATCAAGCAAACTTATGTTGAATATACTATGTATACTAGTTTCTGTTTGTATTAAACTTAATTCATTTATGTCTGAGGGATGCACTCAAGGTAGGTCACTTGGGGGAATTGGGGAAGATGGGAAATTTACCATTCTCGAAGAAAAAAAGACCTTCAAACATTTCACGGAACTGTCAGTAGTAATTCTCAGTGTGTCGTTTAATTCATTCATGGAACATATTAAGTTCCTTTAGTCATTAATTTTAGCAAACCAAGAGCCTTAGTTATACTGACTACTTGCCTTACTGAGCTTACTACTCTAGCCTACATCAGTAGAGTCTAAATGAGAGTACGTAGCAACACAATAAAACAAAGTTTTAATTATAGTGGCAAACATAACTGACAATTTTCTGGATGTAATCTTTTACAAGTGATTTACAGCTGTATATTTACAGTACTAATTTTTATTTGTTTGTTTATATGTATTGTGTTGATTTTTTAAATACTATTTTTGTTATGTGTTGTTCATTTTCCAAAGTGAAGTCTTGAGTGCGTCTGTAATTTCTTACGTTGTATGCTTTATTTTAAAAGCCTAGATCAGACTGACTTGTAAAGGTTAAATTACTGTAAAGTCATATTAAGACACGTTTGAAGAAATACTGTAATGTTTACTAACCAGGAAAACTTCTTAAAAGAGTTACCTAAATTACACATGTGCATGTAGACACAATGCAAAAGTTATGTAACTTTTTAAAACAGTTTAACTGTATTTATAATAAAAAAACTGTACAGTATGGGCTGAATGCCGAAAAGTATTGGTTATGTCTTTCAAATTTAGTTCAGTTGAATTTAAATTTTAGCAGTAAATTTTGAAGCTAGTACTGTTAATGTTGTTGCAACCATCATTGCATAGACTAGGCTATTATTTTACTGTTAGCAGTCAGAATTATTTGTAACAGAACATTAAGTGATGATTTGTAAGTTTGGGCAGACAAAAAGTTGCTAACCGTAAACGCTGTTATAATGTATTGCTTGCCAGAAAAACAATACTTTTGATATTATATGCATGTAACAGAATTTGAGGAATAGTTTACAATTGAGTGGTTTAAATTTTTCTAAACCCTAGATGTGTTATTTTGTAAAAGAGTGTTTGAACTTTTGTCTTGCCAGAATTGGTTTTTTTATCCCTGTTAGAAAAATACAGAGTGGTGTTTTCTGCTGCATTTGTATTCTAGATTAGAACCTTTTCACTAACAGGGTTGCTAAAGTCATGTCAAATAAAGAAACAGTTACATATGTAAGAAATTACAATGTGTATTAAGAAATTGTTGAAAGTCTTTCAGTGTGGTGTGGTGTTGAACTACTACCTATTTTATCTAAGATTTCAAAGTTGTGTATTAATGTAATATGTATAATATTGTGAATGTATTCCTGTGTACATATGTTCTGTCATTTGTAGCCGTATTTTTCCTCCGTGTGATCCGTGTATGTTAGCATTTAGCTACCCATAAATAGAATCTTAGGTTCCCACCCAGATATCTCATGAAATGAGGTGGGAAAGTATTGCCGTAGGAATTTTTTTCCCTCCCAATACTGACTTGGTCATGTTGCTTGCCTACCCTCTCTTGAAGGTCCGATATTGCTAGTGTCCTTGTAGCAGGTCCATCTATCATAATGTGAGACTGACGTGTTTCCTTCCTAGTCCCGGACATTACGTTGTTTGTACCTAGCTTTCTGCATGTTTCACCTATCTTGTAATTTTGTTCTAATTACAGTATGTGTGGGCAGTTTCCGAAGTAGTGCTTGGGTAACTCACAGATGAAACCATTCATCTTGAGTGATTCATAAGTGGATCTGTTCATTTGTTTAAGGCCATGAACCATCATTTCGACTGCTTTTATTATAATTGTTTTTAATTCTAAACAAGAGCAAGTATCTAATAACTGTTACACAGTTTTGTCAAAAACAGTCTTTACTATGGTACGGTAACCAATTTTTTCAAGACGAAATACACTGTGGTTTTCAGCTAATTATGCAATTAAGGAAATCCTCATTCATGAACTAACTAGCCAATTGTATATAATTCTTTTATCTAAAAATTTAACTACATAATAAAAACAATTGTTAAAACTGTGCAACGGTTTTTTGATATCTGCTTTCGTTTATGAATAAAAAAGTAATTACCGTGGAAGCAGTTAAAGTGGTGCATCATGGCCTTATAGCTAAGAATAGTCGAGGTAGGGGATAATGTCGCAGTGATTCGAAATACGTAAGATGTTTGTGTGAGTCTCAGCCAGGCATGTTTTTTAATTATGTTTTAGTTATTGTTTCTTCCAAAAGGTCCTCATTTTTAATTGCCATAGTAGGCCCAAAGCTTTGTGAGTTGTTTCTTCTTGTAAATGTACATCTTCAACATTTTATTGCATTTATTCTTTTGTTCCTTAAATTACATCTTCTGCTTCATGTTCAAATTCTGGAGTAATGCAGGTTCAGCTCAAAGTAAAGGCATTATATGACATGGAAAACTTTATTAAGGTGATGAAGGCAATAGCATTTTAGTGGACAAAGTTTCTAGAGGAGAGGAAGAAGTAAAATATTGTATTTTTGTAAGCACCATAGTTACAATGACAGTCAAGAAACTCATGGCAAGATGGCTAGCACGACCGGTCCTACTATCTTGCAGACATACAGGAATGTTGTTCAACCAAACTGTTGATTACAAGATTCATTACTGGCTTCTGTCGACAGTGGCTTGGTAGTTGGTGTTTGAGCTGCGGTGCAGGTGTTCTTGAGCAAAGCTTCTCATATATTTTGTTTGTAGTTTGTTAGGAATGCATGGTATATCCAAACACGCTTTGTTCAAGAATATTGTTCCACTTGTCTGGCGCATTGTACCATTACCTATTGACATGCTCTTGTTCACAAAAAGATTTTCATGACAAAATTCGAATAGTTCATGGTAATCGTCTGGAGAGTCATGTCTACTAACTCACTTGCTTTCTCAGGGGGTGGGGAAGGACTCCCGCACATCTCAGTTGTTGGCATTGTAGGACCGGGTGCTAATGGAGGGAGTTAGAAGATTTGCTGGATTATAATAAGTACTAGCACTAATAATACAGTAAAATTTATGTGTTTAACTGGTGTTTTTGTGTTATTCCTTAGCAGTACAAAATGTTTTCCTGAGATGTAATTAATGTATGAGACTTAGTGAGTAGTTGTCCACATTTGTGAGTGTTTTATTGTTTTTGTGTGTACCTCATTATTGTTGTAGCAATATAAACACCTTAAAATAAAATCTCTATCAACTGTGCATTAATGATAAGGTATCATGTGGGACCAATTTGTAAGACTTATAGTTCGAGAGAAAGTATTTTCAGTAAAATATGAATTTTTTTCAATTTGGCACTTGGACCTGACATACAACTACAGTATGTGTAAGAAGGACAAAGTGTTCATATAATACTGTTTTGCCTCGTAAAATTCAAGCTGCGTAATTTTTTATTTTTGAGTGAAAAATTGTGTGGAAGAACATAAAGCCTGATTGAATAAAAATTTTTAGTTTCCTTACATAAACATAAAGCACCTAACACTGTGCTAAAATCATTGTAGCACATGATTTTCGTCTGGTTGCAAGCTCACAGTACGAGAAGTTAAATTATAGTGAACTGTATATTCAACAGACAAATATCTGCATGTTTGTGTTTAGTAACACCAGGAAAAGTAACATGTGTGGTGTAGTTCTTATTTCTGCATGGTTGATAGAAAATTTATACCTACCACTAAATGTGCTGTTGTGAAAATTTATTCTGCAATATTTTCAGTGTATTTTGCAGTTTGCCGCTACCTTTGGTCAGGTCTCTGCTAAAAAATTGTGGAAGCTTTGTTTTTGAGTCATGCAGTAAAGTTTTGTATGTTCGTCTTTCCATGTGTGGAAAGCTGCTTTCAATATAGGGAAATATCTGTGTGTTAAAGAATTCTAGAGGGGATTTGTGGTTGGCTCAAAAATTTTCCCAGTGAAAAATGTAAAGGAGACTTTTTCTTCTGTGTATTCATTTTATCGCTGTCTCAGTTCGACATAGTACTGTCATTCTGTTATCTCATCACGATGATCCTGCTGCAACCTATTTGATTTTTTATTGAGATCAGCACAAGGGAATTTGAAAAATATTTACGTAATTGGTAATTAATTGAAAATATTATTGAAAATAAAACATATTCCAAAGCTTTAGAAATTTCAAAATTTGTAAAAAATAAAATGTATAGCAATTAACATTCTTCAAGTTACTGAATGTTGACATACAGTACAGTGAAAATTTCAGTATATTACATTTCATAGTAAAAAATTGTCCTCTACCCTATACACAACTATTTGTATACAGTTTGTGGTATGCTTATACGTAGAGTGTATAAAGTATTGTTCCAGAACAATATTGTATTGCAAATTACTGATAGGAGTGTTGGCTTTAGTAACACCATGAGTTCTGTCGTTAGTACATACAATAGTAATTTTGTGATGCTGTCCTTTTTATGTTATTACTGGGTATACAGGTGTTACCTTTACTATAAAATAATTTACTAATATAGTGTTATATATGGAAGATACTGGGTTGTTGATTTTCAGTTTGCCAGTTTCAAAATATGCCTCCCTGTTTAGATTTAGGCACTGAGGCATTTCAACTTAAATAATCTTTGAACTTGCCTAGCTCTTGGCTAAATTTGTCAGTGGGTGCTGGGTGTATAACAAGGACTAGTTTGTAGAAGCCGAGGGAAACTTGTTTCCAGATGTGATAAAGGAAACGCTGTGCCATTTGCTATCGTTGAGTCAACTTGCACCTGGCAACACATCGTTTGAAGTGCCACCACGCTTGTGTTTGGTCACAGCCAGATCGGCACAAGACCTTTCCTAGCCTGTCGATGCAGGAGTTTGTTGCTTAACCTATTGGGCTCAAAAATATTAACATACTGTATTGCTGTTTCTTCAGTTGCATGTTTAAAACATTGAATTTATCACCAAGCATTTGATTATTTCAACTGTATTCTTCCATTACAGTGAAACAACAAATTAAATGGACTCTAAAGTGGTCAGTTGTTGCCTTTTCGCTGTTTTTATATTTGAATATCCAAGACCCTCACTTTAACATTAGCACTATGCCATAACGTGGGTTAGGTTAGGTTGAATGCTTCTGTCATGGAGGTGATGAGTTATTCAACATTTATGTTTTTACTGTCCATAGTGATAGTGCCTATTTTACAGCATGCCCAAAGACAAAAACAATCGTTTATTTTAAAAAAACCTGTGAAAGGGGCCTCTTGCTCATTATCACTGAAAATATTGTGTGTGAGAATATTTTTCAATATCGGTATCATGTAGCTGCATATTTATGTGTGAACTGTTTTCCAATCCTCAATTTGCTCAAGACATGTACAGTACTACAGTAATTATCAAGCAGTAGCAGTTTGTCAAACGAATACAAGAGTCCGTAACGACTGCAGACTTTTAAATGCTTCATGCACTTGCAAACATATCAGTGATTATAGTTTGCACTTAACACAGTATTTCAAGTAACAGTGTGTAAGATTTTGTGTGGAATTGTACAAAGTTATGGACTCTTTGTTATTTTAATAGTACACTTGTTGATGTCTCCCATTCTTTTTAGGTTTTGTTTAGTGTAAATATCATCATTTGAACCATGTGATAGAGTTGTAAAATAAAATAGCCTATATGGTATTGTGAGTTGTAAATCTAAAGCAATTAAGCATTGAAAGTTTGTATGTAAATATAATAGGTATTATGTTGGAAAATTTCATCGTACATTCAACTCTTAACTATCTTCGGCCGGATTATTAACTTTGTGACTTAACCACACCTTATTTTAAAAACCAAATACATACTAAATAATTAAATTCATTGTAAACACTTGGGAGTGATGTTCAGATGCAATCAGATGTGTGTGCTGACTAGTGAAATAAAACATTTACATGCAGTATCTATGGCTAAATAATAGAAAGTTTGTATGTATCTTTATCTGAAGTTTGTAATGTACTGTTAATTTGCAATTGGCTCAGCTGCAGACAAAGTTGTTGGCAAAGCCACACAAGTGTCAGCCTCTAGCCAACTCACCGCTCTGCTGCCGCACCATCTCTGCGCACGTTCACTACATTCAGTGATTGCTGAAGTTAGGGAATTACTTTTAAATTGATTTCACTATAACATTTTTTGAGTTTAGCTTCATGTCGTCTGGAAATTAACTTTATGTTTTAAAAAATTGTACAGTATAATGTTACTGTATTTTATATTGTTCGTGATAACATTATCTGTGTTGTGTATGTACCTTTAGTTCTCGTTACTTGGATGAACCATCGCCTTA
Source organism: Medauroidea extradentata (assembly GCA_003012365.1). NCBI lineage: Eukaryota > Metazoa > Arthropoda > Insecta > Phasmatodea > Phasmatidae > Medauroidea > Medauroidea extradentata. Next base: position 21,660 of record PNEQ01007674.1, read on the forward strand.
CATTCTTGTGATCTGATCATGAAAACTATAACTTTAAAAATTAGTTTGGGAATCAGACAAAACCAGTTAGGCCTTTGCTGTGCATTGTGCTGGTGCCATTGGTGAGTTGTTCCGTTACGTAGATGATAATGCTAGTCTACATGCTGGAAAGAAGATATTGAATATCTGCAGCGACCACAGTTGACCACAACTGGGTTGCATTATCGTGGATCATCTCACCGAGTCCATGCGCCGCAGTTGTGCAGCAGTATTGGCAGTTTCAGGAGACCGTACAACAAACGCTTAGAACACAGTTTCAGTAGTGTTCATGTCTGTTTTTTGTGGTGTATTACTGATGCCATATCACGTATCTGTCAATAACAAGCATATCCATCTGTGTCATTACAGCTTTCTCACTGCACTTTCTAATTATTTATGTCTGATACCCTAATTAATTTTTACCAGTGTACTTGTTCACTTCGTGGCTGGAACAGTTTTGGTGAGTTATCATCTCCTTTTTTTATGTAAATGCCTTTGGATGTTCAAAATTATTTTTGTACAATTCAAGTGCAAATATTTCCAGTAGGCACGTGAGTTATTATGACTAAACTGTACCATGTTTATTTTAACTCCTTTTCTGTTATGAAACTTGTATTTATTGCTGATTCTTGTTGAGTTGTAGTGTCATATTTATAATCCTTAGAACAAAGTATGAATGATATTTATGGTCGCTGATACTTTACTGTTGTCTTCTATATGAAGGTGGATTTTTAAAAAAAAAATCTTTTAAAGTATTGAATTTGTTCTGCTGTTTTTGTTTTGCCTCATAGTTGTTGTGTATTACATATGTTACCAATATACATTTTCAAATTGTAGATAAGATAGTGAATGTATATATGATTTTTATGTTGGGTCATTCATTCCTGAGTTGCTTTCAGCACTAAAGTGGGGATGTTAATGAGCAACTGTCGAAAACAGGAAATAATAATGGTATGTTCATTAACACCCCTGCTTAAATGCCTATACGACATTGGGAGGAAAGACAGATGATTCCTTTGACAAATAACTGGCCTAAACATATTAAAATAGCTTGCCCATCCATGACTTGCCCATGATTTAAATTCACGGAACCTCAGAGTTCAAATTTATTCTCCATCATCTCTACTAGTCTTCCCCTCATAACTCTACCTCCTGTGCTTGTGGCTTGCTACTTTTATGTTTTTCAAAGGCAGGGAGTAAATTACTGTGCAGAGCAGTATCTTGTCAAACAATACTTTGTTAAGAAAGTACAGAAAATGATACAAATGTAGTCTGCATTATGTCTTCTGTGACCAAAAATTAACATAAGAAAAGCTACAGCCTGTAAACCTTATTTTTTTATGTCTGCTTTAGTGTTTAAATTTCTTGAAACATCGATTAGACCTCTAACAAAGTATTACATGGATACATACATGTTTTAAATTCATTGTATGTATAAACATTTTATGTGCATTTGTATGCAGTGCAAGCTGATTTTGGTTTTACACTTATAATAACCTAAGTGTGTGTAGTTTGACGTGTATGTTTCTAGTTTGTGAATATTAACTGTCTTTTTTAAGACTGTAAATGATTGTTGTTTATATATTACTATATAAAGTCTTTCATATTCAAGTTATTCCTGTTTTTTGAGCTTCCTACTATTTCTTTTACTAAGCTGTGTATATTTTTTTATGTTGTGTTGTTTTTTACAATTTTTATATTTATGTTAGCATAACTCTCCTTTAAAGATTACCTTTCAGCTGTTTCTCGACGTCTTAAAAATGACTTCACGTCTTCCTTTTTTAAGTACCAAAAATATATGTTCATCACAGAAGGACTAATAAGAACAGCATTCTGAATGAGATAAATTTTATTCACATGCAGAAAAATGAGTGTGTTAAATTAATGGTACGGTGACTTGCCTGATAATTAGAAGAGGCATGTTAATTTAATTTTAAAGTTCGTATGAAGTTTGGTGTATTATTCTACTACCTAAGGTGGGCTGGCTTTAAAAAACATGATTCTGAAAGGTGCCACCTGACTGCAGCTATTTTACGCGGTTAGGGCCCTGAACGCAGTGGCACGAGGGAAGTTTACTGTATTTTGTACTTCCACTTGTATCATAGCCTCGACTTGCAAGATGCTCAATTTTCACATGCATTCTTACCATCTGTGACTTGCCTGGACATCACTTTGTGGTGACACATTATATTTCTATGTCCTGATAGTAAAGCTAAAAGTTTGGTGCTTGCCTGCACTCTGAAGTTTCTGTTTAGAAAACTTAACTAACAGACTTTGAAAAATCTTATTTTAGACCATGTCTCTGGAGAAAGTACTTTCTGATGCTCTCACTCTCTCCAGTTGGGACGATGTACTCTCGTGTTTGTAAACAGATGATGCCGATGTAACAAGTGCATCAGTGTTTATAGTACAAGCTATAAACGCATTAAATGCATTTGTGGGCAACTCAGATAGTTATTTAACTTACCGACATCATCTTGAGAGCAGCGAATAGCCGTTTATGAGCAAAATAATGAGTTATTTAATTTTCATATTTAAATGTTGATTGTGGTGGAGAAAGTTTACAAAAGTTTTGCCATAGTTAACAGTTAATTTGAAGTAATTATTTATGATGTTTAAATATTTGCAAAATAACATATGTAGGCCTACTGTATGTTCAACAGTAACTTCAAACCATGGTTTTAATCAAGAAGGCATACGCCAGAGAGCATGCAAGAACATGAATTATTATACAACGTCTTCCTTTCGCTCTTTTATACTCTCTGCAAACAATTGAGATAGGCAGAGAGTGCTCTTTATGACGTAGTTGTGGTATATTTGCGAGAGCAAGAGCATAGAGTACAGTATTCTCTGGGTGAATTGAGACACTGCCTTTGCAGTTATCTTCTTCCGTAAAACACTGTATAAGAAAATGGGACTTGGTCTGGGTCTTAAAAGAGCCCTGCCTGTCAAGTTTGCAGCCATGAGTTTAAATGTGGAATCAGTAATAAAAATACTAATTACTTTTCAATGGATTAGTTTTGTTCACAACTGTTTCAAACCAAATGTATTGTACTTACATGGTTTTTTTTTTTTTTTTCCATAAGAGACATTGTTTCATAGAGAATCTTAGCCAATTTTTATATTTAGTATTTAACATTTAAAATGTAGAATTATATGTTATGAGAGAACTACGTTTTTCAAAAATGTCTCTATAATGCAATACAGTACACACAGTGAAATATAAAGCTTATTAATAAACTAATATGAACATTATTGATACAAAGTGAATTTCTTCATCTTTTGATTGAGATCAGAAATTAAAATATAAATTTTAATGCACAAAAATATTCTTTATACGTAAAGCAATAAAATATTAAGCCCACTGATACGAGGAAAGGAATGGTGGTGACTTGTCAGTGCTGTTGATTTGTTTCTTATCTATTAATTTTTTTATTTGTTTGTAGCCAGTTCAATCTTAAATGGTCCAAGCATCCGGAATTATTTTTTAAGGCCTCACTCTTTAGTTTTGTGGCGGTTTCGAAAATATTTTTTTAACGCAAATTATTACACATAAAAAATTCATTCTTACAGTTTTAAGATTTATATAGTATTGTTTGTATCTGAATTTTTCTGTTGCAATACCCGAAAAAGATTTTTAGATTTTTGCCCCTGAAATATCACATATTTTGTGGTCAAAATAAGCCAAAATAAAGCAAAATAATTTTTTGCTAGCAAACGATACATTATTTTTAAAAATGCTCTGGCGAAATTGTTTACAGTATGGCTGTAAATAGTAGTCTCAAGTTTTTTCAAAGCATTTGGTTAAAAAATACTGGGTTTTTTGCAATTGTTTGAAATAAATTAAATACCTTGGCCTTAAGACAATTCCCCTTAACAGTGTGTATATGGTGTACAGCAAGCCTGCTGTTTTTAACAGATTTTATCAGTTTTAATTGGTTTTAAAAGGTTAAAATGGACAGACGGATAAAGTAAGACATTCACGAATATTTCTAACACCTGCCTTTTTGACAATCGACACAATAACTAGTGACACACATGAATGGGTTTGAGAGATTCCCTCATCTTTTTCGCGTTTACTGTGCACCTTGGAATCTTTTCATTTATTGTTTTTGTAGACAAGTTAATAAAGAAAACATCAATGTTTTATTTTACACCAATATAAATCTTAAAGGAAAGTTTTCTTTTAAAATTCCTGATAATGGTCCCACTCTGTATTTTGGGCCATAAATTTGGTCAAATACATACTGTGATCATGTGAGTAAATACGGGTATTTACATGTCACGTGTAGTGCCTTGATGTGGACAAACTATGTTACATTCAAGGCCATAGACATACTCATGCAGATATATTCATTTTTCAACAATAAGTAACTTGAACATGTTCATAGTTTCTCTAAACTTGTTCTACAAATATTTCCAAACAGGAAAATGAGTGTAAAGTGTTACTGCCATTTTACCGAAACTGGTTAGGAAATGGTTCAGTCTGTATAACATCTCAATTTTTCATTGTACATATTAGGTATATTAATTTACTCTATATTAATTTCACTATCAAAATTCTGTAGCAAGAAATGTATAAAAATAATTCGGAACAGTAAGTAAACCTAACTTGAAAGTATTACAGGATTTTTTTAATGCTAATTACAGGATTTTGCAAATGAACTTGGTGGCAGCCCTGGTGTACAATCATTACTGTATTTCCTGTGTGAATTTCATTTTACTGTTTTCACTCTGCTTCTGTGTGTTTTCTTTGTGGTAGAGTGTTAACGGCATGTTAGAACTGTTGTCCACCCATCCAAGAAATAATAAAAATGTGTACAGTTAATATTTTGGGGTTAAGCAGCCTGAAAATTGTTTAGGACATTTTATAGATTTGACAAACACCTTTCAACACAAGCCTCACTATAACAAACTGTAAAAATTTAAGTCGCTTAATTTTTGTTTTAAAGAGGTTTCTCTCACTGCATTCTAAAAAATTTACAAATAAAACATTTTGTTTGTCAGAGAACTCTTCAAAACTGATCCGTTAAGAAGTAATTTTTTACATTAATTTCTTAACTTCATGGCAGCACACTTTATTTGCAGAGTCCTCGATGACTCTTTGTAAACTGGCACCATGTAATCAAGTGGAGAACCCTTTAAAGAAACTTTTTTTTTTCCAGATGCTCTGTCAGCGTGCTGTGATTTAGCTAAGTGGCACCCGTAACTATGTTGATAAATTATGCAGTTTCAATATCAAACTAAATATGGTACTGTATTTATTTACATATTTTTACCAATTGCAGACTCAGGTTTTTAAAAAGTTAGCTCAACTGCGATGTTTTATTAAAAAACATGTTTGTTTCCTAATTAAATAACAGCAAATAAGTATTACTTGGTAATGTGCTGATTTAATCATTTGTGCATACTTTTAAGATATTAAAATTAAAAGTATTGACATTATGATATTTTGATACTTATATTAGATGTTTATGTACAGTATGTTTCATGTGATCTAGAATTTATTTTGCTAGTGAATTTGTTCAAAATGTATTTGAAACCCCAATAAAAACATTTTAATAACAATAGTAATGTGAAATTATTTTTAATACAAAGTTAAGTTTTTCACCTCAGCTACATGATTAAAATGGATTTTTAACGGCTTGGTTGGAATTTGTTCAGTAATGTTGTTGTTAGGTTTCTTTATGTAGCTGTTTTTATTGAAAATTTATTTCAGTGAAAGTAAAATTTTCAGTGTAAAAAAAAAAAGTTGAATCCTTTGCCAGGAGGAGACCCGTTGGCGCCCCGACCTCACCTTCCACAGCAATTGTTTCGGCAGGTGCAGCCATGTCGGGGGCAGCTGGAAGTGTTGCCCTGGCCTTGGTTTATTTTTGACTAAATATGTGTCCCCTAAAAGGATTGCAGGGACCCTGTTTTTCAAGGAAGTCATGGTTACTTAAAGGTTAAGAAAACAAAACTGCCGGGCAAGTTTCTCAAAAGGAAAATGTCAAAATCAGCAAAATTATGCTGTTTATACTATACATGAAAAGGTGTGCTTACTGCTTTAAAACGACGGAGCTGTAGCGACGACCTTGAACCATGCATCAAATGCTTCATCACAACAAGCCAAGTACTGATCTAGCGTGCAAGATTCCCACCAATCCATTTATACCGTATGAGACTTAGAGGCTGCATCACCTCTTTTGTTAATAATTTTCATTTTATTTTAATAAATTAAGGGTTTGATGAATTATTGGTAATGTCTCTTAATAGAAACATTACATTTTATGCTTTGGCACATATGTATTTACGGACTTAATTGTTGCTAGAAATTGTTTTGTCTTTATTACAGATACCTGGTTAAGTACCACAGAAAGAAAAAGAAAATGAATTACAGATTACACTATTGTTACCAGTTTCTGTAGAAGTGGTACAGGATATGGTAAAGCTGCATATCAGTTCATAAGTTTCTATTAGGCAGCACTAAAGAAAAAGACATACTTAAAAATATGAGTGAGGAAGGGATTTTTGAGTGCTCAGCAATTAATGTCGTCCAAAAAATTAATTTATTGTGTTTATTTCATTATACACACCTCACAGATATAGTGTTAAGCTATTTCTTGAAAAACTGGAAATGTTTCTTGCACTTATGTATAGATTGAATGTTGTTAACAAAATTATTTGTGGTGACCTTAATATTGACTATAATGTAAATACAAGTGAAAAACAGCAACTTGTAAATGTATTGCAATCCCACAACCTAGAGAACAAAATTCAGTGTTCTACACTTTATACAACCAACAGTGAAACAGCGATAGATTATGTACGGTAATAAGCCAAACTAATGTGCAAGCAACAGTTACAAACTTATATCCTGGCCTAAGTGACCACTATTCCCAAATAATATGTCTGTTGAACACTGCCTCCCTATGAACACAAAAATTAAATGAATAAGAAAATAGAGCCATGATAATTTAAAATATTTCAATTATGAATTAGCTGCTGAAAGTTGGCTAGAGTTAAATTACATGAATGATGTTAACACAAACTGCAATACATCTTAAAAACTTTTTTACGTTAAAGGAAGACTGATTTCCTTCCTACATAAAACAAATAAAACTACTCCGTAAATATTCAAACAGCAAACCGAATTGTATCAGTCAAGGAATTATCAACTCTAGCAAAAAAAAAAAAAAAAAAAGACTTGTACAGATTAAGTAAGTTAACTAATAATACAGAACTCACTGAATATTACAAAAATTATAAGAAAATATATAATAAAGTGATAAAATTTGCAACGAAAAGGGAAATGAGCAATTAATTAAAGAATGCATGAATAAACTGGAAGAGATCTGGCATATAACCAATAATAGAGTTGGAAATGTGAAGATACTAGAAAACAGAAATACAAATTTGTGTAAATGGAAAAGTAATTACGTTTGCAAAGGATGTAGCAAACATCTTTAATCGTCATTAGTACTAAACTAGATCTCAACAACTCTCCCTTAATCTCTATAACCATATTGAAAACAGACCCATAGTAGAGAATAGAGCACTTGTACCCAACCACAAAAAAGGAAATTGCCAAAACAATAGCAAGTCTAAAAAATAAGAAATCCCAAAATATTCATGGTCTATCAAATTAAATCATGTAGTAAAAATACACTGGAACCTCGTGCACTATTAATAAATCAATCTTTCAGACTAGGAATTCTTCCCGACATTAAAGATATATAAAAAAGGAGATTTTATATATGTATAATCTATCTTTGAGAGGATATTACATAATAGGCCAACACAATTCCTGAATGACAACAAAATAATTTGTAAATAACAGTGGATTCCAGAAAAAGTAATCAACAATAACCTCTGTTTTTTAACTGATGAAAGCTATTGTTGAAGCTCTTGATAAGGGAAACTATGCCTATGGCATTTTCTGTGACTTGTCAAAAGCTTTCGACCTAGTAGACCACAGCATTTATTTCGCAATGGAGTATGTCCAAGCAACTAAATCCAGTCATGCACTCCCATTGCACAGTTCTCTCAAAGATCACACAGCAATTTAATAAACAATCTCAGTAATCTGGGAATAAATGGCAAAGTCTTAGAAATATTCAAATCTTAACTGTTAAATAGAAGACGAACTGTTGAAATAATTGATAAGAAAACTAAAGTAGGTAATGTCAGGACGGAAAACAATAAGAATAGGAGTTCCTGAAGGAAGGATTCTGGTACCATTAGTGTTCCTTCTATATGTATATGACCTACCTGAAAATGTAAATCATGGAACCTTATTATTACGTATTTGTAGATGACACGAGTATGTTGATAAAGGAAAGCAGCCTTTAGAGACTTGAAAGTACCTCTGAAACAGCATTAATGACCTTAAATGTGTTCAAACCAAATAGACTGGTACTAAATGTTGAAAAATCGCTGTTCATTCAATTCACCAAACAGCACAAACTAAATGACCAAATTTTAAGCACACATAATAATGACACAGTTAAAGAAACGTCAATAGTAAAATTCCTGGGATTACATCTAGATAGTCGACTTACTTGGGCAGAACATACTTCTAAACTCGAAAATAAGCTTTCATCCATCTGCTATCTTCTGAGAGCTTTAAAATCGCAACTTGACCTTAAAATGCTAAAACTGGCATACCATGCATACTTCTATTCTGTGATGGCGTATGGTAATATATTTGGGGGAAATTCTTCAAATAGTCATAGATCATTTAGGATGCAGAAAAAAACACTGCAACAAACACAAAATATAGTTCCTCTTGTAAACCCTTAAGGCCCTCACGATTAGAACATACAGAATATGCAGTTAACGTACTGAAATTTACAAGATTAAATCTAGACCAGTATATAAAAAAAAAAACAAGAAAATCATCACTATTACACAAGAAATGCATATGAACTTAATATATTACAACATAAAACTACTTTCTTTGAAAAAAGAGTGTACTACTCCAGCATAAAGATGTATAATTATTTACCAAGAAACAGACAGTTTAATACTCTCATTGATGAAATATTTGAAAACCAGTATTTGTATAACATACATGAAATTGAAATCTATTTAAGCAGCCTTAATTTAGATGGAATCCCAGAAACCAGAACTTAAATCAATCATAAAATAATACATATTCATAACTTCTCTTGCACTGTCAAGTGTAATGTCACCATGTATCCAGTTACTATTATTCTAGATGTAATGTAGTTTTTGTACATACTAATGTTACTGTAAAACAACTTTTAAATGAACATGCATGTATACGTGTGAAGGTATATACCTACATGTGTGTGTGGATGTATGTACATATATACTTGCTACTGACTACTCAAAGGATGTGTACTAGCATGAAGTAACATCCCTTTTCTCTCATGTTTATTGCTATTCTTCATACTTTCGGTGCAACGTACTACTTACATAATAGTGTAATTGGAAGTTTTGTCATCTTCTGGCTGCTCTACAACTAGCACACTGTGTATCATTTGCTACAATTGATAGCAATGTAGCACAATTTGTTACTTTACTCTCTATATAGTCTGTATACATGTATAGTGTATTATATTTGTAAATATTTTGTAGGTCTACATTGTAATATACATACGTACGTGCAAACAAGGTAAGTTTATCTCATGCAATTATCTGACGAGCCCTATTCTTGGTAAGCATTTTTCTCAATGTAACCAAGACTCTCAGGTGAAATGAAAATAAATTAATAAAAGGTCTGCTAATTTTTTTACAAAGTTCTGCCCGTCACCATTTCGAGAACCACCTGGTACTCTTACTTGCTTTATATTTTTAACTCATCCACATTCAATTCCTGAACATTTTTAACTTTTGAATATTTGCTCCACCTCATCATGATATTTCCCTCTGCAACTTGCTCGTTTTCTCTCGTGTCTACTTATATATGTTTGTGTGTGGATTTACGTACTTGCGTTCCTGTTTGTGTGTGTAGAGTTGGGGGAAGGCACGTTCTTTTATCCTCACTTCCTCCCCTTTTCTTTTTTTCACCTCACACAAAATTGTTGCTTAAAGGTGTATTTGTGATTGTTAAATCTGTCAGTAGGAACATAATATTAAACAATGCAAATCGGCAGAACGTCAGTAGAATGTACACCGTTAAAAATGATCTGTGGTCATACTTGGAGACATTCATTGTATGAATACATAAAATTCAGGGGAAAGTCTGCTCTGCACTGTGTGTGTGAAGGTTTGTATAAACACAGTAAGTAAAGTGTACAGTTTTTTTATCTATTTATTTATAATGTGCATGTCAGTGATCTGGATATTTTCCTGACTAATGCTGTGATGAATTCTGACAAATAATGTATCTATATTCTTGTGCAAGTTGTGTTTAATGATTTAACATGGATCCATTCATTTTTAGTTGCTGTGCGTAAGTTGCACGGGTCAATACAGTCAGATATTGTATCATTGTTCATTATGTGTATATTCGTCACTAAAAGCATTGCTGTAAGAATTTGGCATAAAGTATATAGTCTCCATACCAGGTATTAAAAAAAAAACTGCTTTAGTTACAGTTATTTCTGATTGGTAGAAGATTACCTAAGTACTTTCACGTGTCTGACACAAAATCACGTCATCACTGTTTTTATTGACTAACCTATGTTATAATTTAACTTACAATGCATTTTTGAAGGTTTTGTTGAAGGTTTTGAAACCTGGCTGTGGGCGCTGGTTTACTGCAAGAAAAATTGACTGCTAGGTTGTGATGTAGTGTGTATCACTGTTTTTTTTTTTATTAGCATGTCCCCGTATGACTGATTCAATGAGAGTTCTGGCATGCTACAACATGATATTTGTGATTTGGAGAGAGTTAAACTGTGCCAAGAAGTCATCTTCCAATCATAGAAGTTGCAACATACTGGTGTGTTTTGGATAATAATAGTTACAACAAAGATTTTTCTGATTTTCCATTGTCTTTAAATATTGGTAGAGACAGAGAAAAAACTGCAGAAATATTTCGAGCCACTGTATTTGGAAACCAATTGTATTAAAATGCACATTGTGTGATTAAAGGATGGCTATGTAGTTTTTAATAACTAATCACAAATATTCACTAGCAATGCATCAGAGTAATTTTTGGCCCAGTCAGATGGGGGATACTGCAATTATGTAAGAAAAATGTTAGATATGGATACATTATATTGTAGCCTAGTGAACAACTACCTTTTCCCACAATGAATCAGTGTATCTAACTATTGGTCAATAATCCTGTAATAATCATGAGTGTAGTGTGTAGCAAACATGTGAATAAGTGTATCTAGCTATTGGTCAATAATCCTGTAATAATCGTGAGTGTGTGTGGGTGTAGCAAGCATGTGAATTGTTTTCTCCCCAGGTATCACTCCACATATGGTAGATCAGGTTCAGATGAACCATGCTTGGCAGGAGCAGATGCACGTTGCGCACGCTTGTGCATGCAGAGCTCCAGCAGAAACACCAAGCAGGCTGCCACCACGCCTACGGCCAGAACCACCAGTATGGGGATGATGTGCACAATGTCAACCTGAGACCAGCCCTCTTCCTGCTGCTTGCTAACGGGGCTGTCGTATGTCTCCTTGATCTTGTTGCCCACGCCTGTTTCCAGCAGCTGCAGCAGGCTGCAACATACCCTGGGTATGTCTCCGTGCAACATATAAGTATGGTACAGTGAAGCATTTATCCATTTTGTATTGTGCTCCTAAAGTACTGTGTTAGAATTATGACATGACTCTTAAGTATTAACATCCTGCCATATGGCTGCATTTAATTCACATTGTTTTTTTTTCTTTCAGCCAGTTTATATATTCTCTCCACATGTTAATGTTAACATAATGCAAGTATTAGATACGTATATTTTTCATCTAACTCACAAGTTAAGGCCTTGCTCTTTAGTTTGCAGTGGTTTCAAAAATATGGTATGTAACGCAAATTAATACATGTATCAAATATTCATTCTGGCAGTTTTACTACTTGTACATCATTGCATGTATCTGAATTTTCTATTGCAATACACCAAACAGATTTTTATATTTTCGCCCCTGAAACAGCACATATTTTGTTGTCAAAATAAGCCAAAATTAAGCAAAATAATTTTTTGCTAGCAAACAGTACATTATTTAAAAAAAAAAAAAAAAAAAAACGCTCTGGTAAAATTGTGTATCGTATGACTGTACACAGACTCAATTTTTTCAAAGCATTTGGTTAAAAAAATTCATGTTATTTTCAATTGTTTGAAATAAATGAAAGATCATGGCTTTAATATACAAGGCCAATATAAAATAAAATTCTTGTTATTGTGTTTATGATAGGAAGTTATCAAACATCCCCATGTGCTTGAAAATTCAGTAGTGTGATTGAAAGTGGTTTTGGAGTGAAGAGTCTAGTACAGATAATTTAGGTAATGGTTAACACTGAGGTCTTGACCGTTAATAAGGGTGAAAGAGTGCAAGGGAGAAACAAAAGAATATATCAAGAAAACCCGTCAGAACAATGGCCCTGTCCTCTCACACCCTTCCCAATCCTTTCCCTACTCAGTTCTAGTTTGGCAGCTAGGTTACACTGGTTAGATATCAGCTTTTGCAGAAATTAAAATCAGTGTTGGCAACACGTCACACACTCCATGGGCCACCAAAGCAGGAATACACAAGAGGGCGAAAGCAGACTCTAGAGGTCATCATCACTGTAGATGAGCAAATAAGTGAAGGTGCCGGGCTGTTGGACTCTTAGCTCAAGGTGTAACTGAAACAAAGTAGTGGTCCCTAACAGGGTCCAGGATCAACACTGTTAAAATCAGGTTACAGATTGTAGTATGTATTTTTTAATTAATAGTTTTAAAAATTATTTTCCAAGCAATTAATGGCACTGGGAGTCGAAATTATGCCTTTGATTTAAGCTACTCTTTGGGTAATTCTGATTCATCCAGTAGCTTTGTGACTGGTTCAGCATCCAGCGCTTGGTAACTATGTAGGATATGGGATGTTCAGAAGACAGCTATATGAACTTCATGCACTAGGGGTTGTAAATTTGTAGAGTGCCCTGCGTGGTATGGGATTGGCGATATCTTGGGGCTAAAATAATTAACCAGCATGAACTTTCGATAGGCTGCAATATTTCCCGTATTCCAGATTTTAAGTAACCAAAATTAATAAAAAGCAACTACAGTAGCAAAAAGAAAGGGCAAAACCAATATTTTGCTTTCACATCTGAATGCTAAGAAATTATGTGTATTATGTAAGATATTGAATTTTTTACTTTCGGGTGACATTAAAATGGGTTTTCAATAAGTCAGGTTGCTGGAAATATCCTTAATGACAAGGTAACTTGGAGGAAGATGAAACACTTACTGAATTTTAAAGCCATAATGTTGGAATAAATATGAAAAAAATTATGATAGGATACTATTTTCATTTGACATTTGTGTAAGTTGGTAATGAGCTTATAAGTTCCTTGAGAAAATTTTAAATACTTATTAGCTAATTGTAAAAAAAAATCTGGCATCTTTCCCTTAGATATCTTCTATCTGAAATAGTTGTTAACCCTACTAATGTTTAGTACATTTCTACCCTGAATGAGTTAATATGTTTATGAGGTTAAGTTCTAGAACTCTTTGTTTGTTACTGTTGCTGATGACAACATTGGCAGCAAGCCAGGACTGCAGCCACAAGCTGTACTTTGTGACTAAACACAGAATACTGGCCACTAAATTCTGAAGATGGGAAAACAGCAGAATCTGATTGTCCTCTCAGTGACGACAAGGTCTATAATGATTGGTTGATAATGGCAAAGAAGACACTTGCAGTTTGAATGTATGGTGATTGTTACAACAGGCAATCCGTTGATCCTCGGCAACTGTGCAGTCAGTACGCTGAGCTTTCTACACTGTCATAATATTACTTTCCCAACATACAAAAAACCTGGTAGGGGTTATGAATGGCTGGTTGAATTTCTCTTTATTGTACTGTTTCTATCGCTACTGCATTATGTTGCATCTCCACACACACCTTGTTCACTCCAGTCACTTTCTAATCTACTGCTGAACACGGAGGTGTAGTAGTAAAACAGCGGACTCATATTCAGGGTGACCCAGGTTGGATTCTCAGTCCAGCCATTCTGACTTTGATATTCCGTAGTTTTCCTAAATCACGTCAGGCAAATTATGACTGGTTCCTAATTACGTGGACGTGGCTAATTTCCTTCCCTTCTTCTGTCTCCATGAGCCAGTGGTTCATCTCTAATAATGGCCTCGCTGTTAACGAAAAGTTTAGGCCTATGTCTCTAGCTATGCTGACTTAGGATTTATAAATGTGTCCCTGTGGTAAGACCTCTGTCCCCACTAAGTGTATTTTACTTCATTTCATCCACTTGAACACCATCTTTAAAAACAGTCATAAATATTATTTTTATAATGAGCAGTGTGCAGAACAAACATGGTAAAGGAGACATTGTGAGCTATACTGTTATCCATTCCAAGATTGCGCACTTGAACGGCATTGGCTGTGCAACAAACTGTCACACCACCTCCGCGTGTTTCGCGAGCTATCGACTAGCGACAAGTGGAGAAACGGAATTGCGCCTCACTGTGGAGGAAATGGAATCACGACGGATGTTGGCGTCATCGCATAAGTCGTAGTTAATCCATTCCATGCACTTGTAGTATTTCATGCACACAGAGTGATATTATATTACAGAGGATTAAAAAAATGCAACTGAACAATTAAATCACATATCCTGAACTAAAACACAGCAATTTAGCGTAGGACCTATTTCCTGCCGCAACAACACTGTTAACTAACCAGCCAACCAATCATTGAGAGCTCACCTAGGACAGTGTTTATATTTCTGCTGCAATCTTGGACTGGATAGAGTATAGTGAGTTAAGAGGTTGTGATCAGTGCTGAAGGCAGCCCCATGGGTGGTGCTCAAAACTGCGTGCAGCATATTGGAGTTAGGTTTTTCTCAGAGACTAGTCTGTCTCATGAAAGCATTCCATTTTTTGACAGTTGTGTTGGCATTAACTTTTAAAGCAGTTTCCATGTAAAAACTGTTTTTGTCTCTGGCTCATTTGGTATGTACAAACGTACACTCGGCTGACTGTCCAATTGTGCAATATATACTATGTCTATCTTAAGTAATATTTGTTAGTTTTTGACAGTTCTGAAGATTACCATGTGTGCACAGAGCTACAGGAAAATACTTTTCATTTTGATACACTACACGGTTTACCAGTCAGCTTAGTTTGTTTGTTCAGAAATCACCTGTGATAGAGGAACACATTGCTTTTTTATTTGAAACAGCTGTTAAAAGGTTGCCAACACAACTGTCAAAAAAGGAATTCTTTCATGAGACAGACTATAGTATAAGTAAACATGCTTCCACAATGCTTATCTATGAAAAGCTTTCAAGATACCACACCCATTGGAAGCCTTATTTTAGAGCTCTCAAACTGTGCTGAAATTGGCTTTTCCAGAAGGTTGTTTATCAAAATGTGTGTCGGATTCGTTAGAAAATTGAGGTGTATAATTACATTGGACTTTGCATTAGTGAGGTTCAATAAAATAAGGTCACCACTTAAGGAAGATGCCCTACCCACTGTGGCTCCAAAAGAAACCCTGTATAGCGGGCACTCACTAGTAGTTGATGATGCCGCGGTAGGGGCTGTGCTTGGCAAGGGCAAAGGCCAGCGACGTCTGGAACACCGAGCTAGGCAGGGCGACCAGCTGACATGGGAGCTTGGTAGTACTCGCCTTAGCCAAGGCCGCAGCCTGTAGCACTGCTCTCTTGGAGTTGCTGCAGAGGAGCTGGAAGTTGTTCTTATTCTCCACTGGCAAGGCGGTCTGATCCAACAGGTACCGGTTGAACACCGCTCTCATCAGGCTGTCGTTTGACATCTGTAACTCCACATGCGATCATGCCTTCCCTCAGCCTTCTTCAAGTACTCCCCCACAACAAAGGTTACATTATTTATTATAATTACAGTAGAAGTAATAGTGGGGGAGTGGGTGCCACAGTTATGGTAAAATATAGCGAAAATACCTTGATCGTAGTGTTCTTTAAACTATGTGATACCCGAAACAGTAATTTTTAATTAAGTAAGATTTGAACCATCTCCGATCCAGCCTCTTAAACAAACAAGTTTTTATGGTATTTTTCCTCCAAAATAAAAATAAAGGAGTATGGGATACAAACCAACAAAAAATACAATTTTAGAAAGAGGCGTGTAAGTAAGTAATCTTAGTATTACGTGTACTTTTCTTTTCAAATTTATTTTTGTCAGCTGTACTAGAGTATGTTAAGAGTCCTCCCTGCCCATGCTTGAAATTGGTACAGTAAGTTATGATTATTCTTTTTTGACGAAACTGTTTAACATGCAATTCATTTGTATGTCTGCAAGAAAAACATACATTATGGAATAATGTCACTTAAAGAATTCAGTACTACATTTATTAGAAGCATAATTTTTGAGTCTTTCAAGATGGCTTAAAAGTCTTGATTTTACAGACTGCCGTATGTGGGATAATACCACCCGAATTTGAACAACACAAGAAGAAACATGAGTTTGACTTAAAACCATAATCCCACAAATAAAATGATAATGGTCACTGCTTTAACTTCCATAAGACAACACATAGTAAAGCACTGCACCCGAGTTGAGTGGGTTACTCATACAAGGGATATTGAATTACCAAACATACATTAGTCAGTGGCACCCTTTGCACTTCATTGAATTTGTTCCTTGTGTATGTGCACACACACACACGCATATACATACACAAATGCAACCTATCTGGGGAGCATGTTATGGACCTGAATACATTCATATAGAATGCAATAAAAGGAAGAAGTTCTCTCAGCTTGTATGTTAATTAGTTGCAAAAATACCCTTCTAACTATTTCAGCCAGAAGTTCATTTCCTGCAGAAATTAATTTATTACACAGTCACTTAACTGTCTGAACTGTATTTGAAAAATAGGATGACCATAAATGTTTGCTTTAAAATGTAAATATTCCATTATTTTAACAATACAGGTTCGTAACAATCAAGTTTGTAATGTCATCATGAAAAATGTAATCTTAATGCTCAAAGATAGTTTAAAACTCTGCATTAATAAAATAACTCTCGTTAGAAATTGTGTAAATATCACATTTTATGAAATCAGAAGTCATAAAAAGAATTTATGCAGTATGGTTACTATCCTCATGGTCATAAATTAAGAAACTAATTTATATTTACCTTAAGTAAGTGTGATCATTCAGCTAGTGAGTAGAGCTAAAATATGTAGATAGTGAATTACAGTTATTTTCGCCAGTTAGAAGGGAATATAGGACTACAAAGACTTCTAACTAAGACTGCAGGTTTGTTGTCACATTATGGCAAAAGGTGCTACCCATGGGCAAAATCTAAGTTTGAAGGAGGAAAATGTGAATCACAAAAAAACTGTGCTTGACACAGCATGAGCAATACTATGAGAAATAATATCTGTACTGGCCAGTTATAACTTAACATCAAAACATACGGTAATAGTTTTAACTCATCACCTGGAACATCTCGTACTCTGCAGACATCCATGTGACATAGAAGGCGTAGGTTCCATCCTCCATAAGTCCCTTAATGTCTCTGAAAGGCAGTTGATACAACCTCTTGGCGAGCGAGGAAACTAGGGATGCCGAGTAGGCTGCATACAGTACCTGGGCCGTGAGGTAGAGCGTGAGGAAGATGGTGCGACAAGACAACGACTGCGGGGAGCACTCGTGTCCTGGAACATGCACCACGTCACGAAGTACAACTTTTGGAACACGATGCAGCAGGACCTCGACTACACAGTGCTCTCGTGTGCTAGAACGTTTACAGCATAACTGCCGTCTGGTGTCGCTGAATGTTAGTTGGCTCAGGTAGAGCACATGGACAATGGTGCAATAGGGCCAAATGTGAGGTCAGTGAGGTGTAGTTGTTTCAGATAGAACTTAAAATGTAAAAAGACGATGCTGTGATTCCAACTATGGGGAACGCTCTTGTCCTAAAACATGCACCGCATAATGAACAAACATCCCACCTCTCTCTTCCCTCCTCAATGAAGCTGCTTCGGATGTCTCCAACATCTCTACCTGTGGACAAGAAATTCCCACAAGCTTTCAAAATTGTTTGTACCCAATCTGTGTACTTGTACTGTTGTTACATTGACTGTGATTTGAACTTGGTGCCTGCCCGCCATATTGAAAACAAGAGAAGTTAGTTCGATTATCATGGCGTCGGGAAGCAAGTAGTTGTGTTTCGGTTGCGAACAATTTTTGGTCCTACGGCCCGGATGAATACCAGTTTCGTGATATTATGTACGG
>PNEQ01007675.1:0-15459 GCA_003012365.1 Medauroidea extradentata
GTCAATATGATTTAAATGATCTTCAAATGTCTTAGAGGTGATCAAGATGTCGTCGACATATGCACGAGCAAACTCTTTGCACTCTTCTCCAAGTGTAATGTCTATGCATCGAGTAAATTCTGCTATCGCGTTGCTAATTCCGAAGGGCATAACACGGAAACAGTACTGCTTGTTATTAAATAGGAATGAAGTAAACTGTCGGCTGTTGTCGGACAGTTTTATCTGCCAGAAACCCGCTGATAAATCGAGTGTAGTAAGGAACCTTACTCCCGAATAGAGTCTTAAAATATCACTTACTCTTACTGGCGATTCTCGGTCCAAAATAGTCAACTTGTTTATGGACCTAGCATCTAAGCATAACCTTACTGTGCTGTCCTTTTTCCTTACGCACACCATCGGATTACTATAGGGACTAGCCTCCCTCTGCACGACTTCCCAATCTAACATCTGTTGTAAATATTTCTCTGCATCATGTAAATATCGGCTAGGTATCGGATAAGATTTCCTATGGAAAACCTCTCCTTCTCAAATCCTTATTGTGGCTGTATATTTATTATTCAGACCTGGTTTGTCTGAAAAGGTGGTTTAATATTTTAGAAGTAACTCCCCCAGGCTGTTTTTTCCCTCGCAGTGAGTAAACTAACTTCTGATACTGTTTTCAAAATGTCTTCGGTAGTTGTCGCAAAACTGTCCGAACTGCCTGTCGTCAACGAAAATATGGGTATTTCCTTATATATGATGTTCATGAAATTGTCTGAAAACTTCCATTTTGTTGGTTGTGAAACTGTAAAACTGCCTGGTATGGTAATCATCCATCCACCAAAATTCAAGTTGATTTGGTGCTTGACTAGTAAATCGACTCCCAAAATTAACTGTCTCGACAGATTTTTGACTATCAAAACTGGAACTGTTTTGCACTCTCCTAATCCTTCTACTCTGAGAATAGTCTGACGGTTTACTAGCGCACTTTTATTTGACAATGCACCCTTAATCTTCACACCTAGTATGGGTAATATCGGTAGATTTACTCCCGAGTCAGTCAAACTGTCTACTAACTCAGCAGAAATGCAACTAATCTCCGACCCACTGTCTAGCAAAGTTGGCACTAACTTACCGTAAACAACCAAATTTACCTCTGGACACAAGATTTCTACTGGCATATCATCCCTCTCATCAACTTCTTCTAGTAGGAAATCACATTCAGCTTCTTTAAACTGAATAGAATTTATTAAAATTGATCTCTTCACACTGTCACATACACTTGTAAACTTATTCACTTCAGTAGTAGTAAACTCATACTTACTTCCAGAATTCGGTAAAGATGTCGTTTCTTCTCTCTTCTCGTCGATCTCTTGCACTGCTAGTGGTAACGTAAAAGTCGTCGACCGGAGATCTACATCGGCAACTCCTCCCCGTTTAACACTTGCTGTTGCTGTTTTTCTCTCGTGATTTCTCCCTGTCTTAACCGCGAACATTCCTGCAGAATTTCATTGTCCGGAACGTACAATGGAGCTGATGGATTGAGCTGTTTTTGTCTCTCAAAATACCCATCTCCACTCATTTGTGTGCTCATTTCCTCCGTTTTTCTCTTATTTTCCGGTGTTTCGTGTCGATCTCCGCGTTGTGGTGATCTATCTTTATGTAACCGGTTATTCCAATGGTAGTTATAGTTACGTCGGAATCTACCACGACTTCCCCATTGGTTGAATTGGCGGTAACCGTTGTCTCTCCTATACTCTCTGTCTCTCTCTTTTCCATGTTCGCGTTCGTCATCTCGCCCTCCTTGTTTCTTATCAGTTTGAACGGTATTGACCTTGAAAGCACGCTGACTGTCATTGTGATTCCAACTATTTTGATTTTGATGCTGGTTCGCATTTTGCAGCCTTTCTTTAGAACTGTATTGTTGATTATTTAGTTGACGGTGTAGGCTATCTAATCTCGTCAGTTGTCCTAGGAAGTCTATGATTGTCAAGTGTTCGTGACCAATCAACGCAAACTGGTACTTCACAGGCATCTGTGCTGTCAACATTGTGATCAGCTCTGATTCTGATGCAGGCTGTTCTAAATGCCTACTCAACTCGTGTATACGGCTAACGTGTGCTTCAACCCCTTTGTTAGATTTCACGTCATACTTTTTAGAGTGTAGTCTCGATCTATGTATACCCTGAACATGCGCGTTCCAATATTGAGCTTTGAATTTACTCTTAAATGCTTCAAACGTGTTTGTAGATTGATGCTCTACCTCCCACCAGTAAGCTGCTGAACCTTTCAGAGCGAAATTTAAGCATCTGAGTTGTTCCGTGTTACTCAACTCGAACATTCCACAATAATCCTCAAAAGAAATTATGAACTCAATTGGGTTCTCCGACATTAAATTTCCAAAAGTTAGCATCGCTATTTGTCTTAGAGGGTGATTAATTACAGCTGCAGTAGCTGCAATAGGTGGAATCCCTGTTAACATCTTTGTATTTCCGTACGCGACTTGGTTGTTATGCGTTACATGTTCTGACAGCGCTAAAGAATTTCCTTCATTTATCTGTGGGATTCTCAAGTTATTTTCAGCATGATTTGTAAAGTTACTCGCGTTCCGACTATTTTCTAGAATATCTTGTAATTCAAGCCGCTGTTCACGTTTTGAAACTGCTAAATTTTCTTTCAGGTGATTCGCCAAGTCATCGAATTCGTCTCTAATCGATTGTCGATTATCTTCACGACATGCTTCGATTATCGATTGTTGGTCTAGCCTCTGATTATCAATACTCGATCTCACTTCTTCTACGTTCTTCCTAACCTCATGTAGCAACTCGTCTTGTACATCGCTCCTCTCGTGTATAACTTTAATCCTACCTTCCGTGTTTGTTATTGTCAACCGCACGGTCTCCACTGTCTCCGTGAGTCGTGTGTTATCGCACTCGACTGCCGTCAATCGATTAATTAGACTAGAACTGATGTTGTCTATCATGTTCAGAACGTCATGTGTTTTTTGTTTAACATCTTCACTTCGTTCTTAAACGTCGTTTTAGGCTGTTTTTTTACGTCATCTATGCTTTTATTTGTGTCAGCCTGGTTGTGGAGCAAAGATTCGGAAATTTCCCGTTTAGTTTCCGCTAATACTGCCATCATTTGCCTCATCATATCTAACATACTGTTATTACTACTTTCCATGTTTAATTCGTCCCCAGAATTCATGCAAGAATTTTTTACAACCTCGTCAATGATTTCAGAAACGTGATCGTTTTCAATATTGTCACTAGACATGGTTCTGGGGATAGAACGTAATAAAGTATGTACGAACAAAACCTATATACATTCACTTCTCCTTGTATACACCGCGTGTTTTATTTCAAAAATTGTATCTGTTTTTTTTTTTTTTACTATAACTGCAAACCTCTATTTTGGTGATCTTAAAACCTCTTAGTTCACGTACAATTACTTTTAGTGTCATGAATGCATTATTCTATGCTCTCAGTCTAGCTCAGTTTTTTTTAAACGTGACGTTTCAATGACATTGCCACACACATGCATTTATTATACAGCAAAAGAAACTAAATTTTGACCAAATTTTTAATGTTTCTCTCGTGCCCCACGTTGTTGCGACAGCTGTGATGTCTATCAGTTTTCTTTTTAGCCACACGTTGTGAAGCAAATTATGTTAATTCACCTCTAATAAAATAAAATAAAAGAATGGGCGCCAGACTAGCTTAGTGAATAATTTGTTGTGTTAAATGGACTTTCTAGCAATTTAAGGTAAAATTTGGTCTGGTCTTAACATATCTCAGTTGTTTTTATTAGCATTATAATGTTTACGTTCAAATCACAAACCTCATACGATAAAACAATTATACTAGGTACGGGAATTGTGTTTACACCTGTAATATGTACTTCGTGCACCTTCACCCACCAAGTACCCAGGAGCGGTTATAAGGGGTTTGTGTGTGAACAGGACAAACAAAAAAACTTAAGAAAATATCAGCCTTGTTACGTTAAAAGTCGGGCTCGTGTGGGTGTTCTCAGCAACCCTTAAATAGCTGCCCATTTACAAATTATTGTTATTAGACAAATATAGTTAAAGGAAAATAAAACAAATGAATATAAATGAACTGATTGTTCATTTATTTTCCAGTCGGCTGCATTGCAAAGAATTATAGAGCTGGCTGGGACTTGGTAGCTGGAAATAGTGATGACACCAGAGTAGATGAAAAAGCCGATACTGGGACAGGGGAGTGGGGAGGGGGAGCGGGAGAGCTGCAGTGGCCATCTTGGATGACATCACCGCCGCCATCTTGGATTGCACCAATTCCGGTCGCCATCTTGTTTCCGGTTGCCATCTTGGATTATGTCACTTCCGGCCACCATCTTTGATGGCCTCACCCTTGTCGGCCATCTTGTATTCTAGAATTTTCTACTCTGTCATTCCATGGCTCCCCAGACCAACTCCCCTCCTCTGGCTCCCCTCGAATTTTCTACTTGTGCTCTATCATTCCATCTTCGCAGCTCATGCTCTGTCATTCCTTAGCTTCCCCAAGCCAACTCCCCTGTTCTGTCATTCTCTGGCTTCCTAGACCAATTCCGTGCTCTGGCTCCCCAGACCAACTCCCCTCCTCTGGCTCCCCTCGAATTTTCTACTTGTGCTCTATCATTCCATCTTCGCAGCTCATGCTCTGTCATTCCTTGGCTCCCCAAGCCAACTCCTCTGCTCTGTCATTCTCTGGCTTCCCAGACCAATCCCGTGCTCTGGCTCCCCAGACCAACTCCCCAGCTCTGGTCTCATGAATCGACCATGGCCAGCCATGACTCATGATCTTTCATTCCATGGCTCCCCAGACAAACTCCCCTCCTCTGGCTAGCCCTAGAATTTTCTACTCTGCTCTATCATTCCATCTTCCCAGCTCATGCTCTGTCATTCTCCGGCTCCCCAGACCAACTCCCCTGCTCTGGCTCCCCTCAAATTTTCTACCAGTGCTCTATCATTCCATCTTCTCAGCTCATGCTCTGTCATTCCATGGCCCCCCACCCCTGCTCTGGCTCCCCAGACCAACTCGACGGCTTTGGTCTGATGAATCGACCATGGCCAGCCACAACTCATGCTCTGTCATTCCATCTGGTCGCCACCCCTGCTCCCGAAGAATCAGCCATGACCTGTTGACTCCCAAACCAACACCCATCCATTTGTCGTTCTACTCATGCTCTGTCATTCCTTGGCTCCCCAGACCAATCCCCCTGCTCTAGAATTTCATACTCATGCTCTGTCATTCAATCTGGTCCCCATCCCTATGTGATTCTCTTGCTCTATCTGGTACACAGCATAATCCTCTCTGTAGAGTCAGTCCCCCTGGCAAGCACTGAGATACTACAAATTGCGAGAGCCCAAGACAGAGCTATTATATTCATAATTATTTCAGTTTTTATTAAACCTTGTAATAGTATGCTATGTAAATATTGATTGCATGTACATGGAGATTGCGAGAGCCCAAGACAGATAATTATTTCAGTTCTTTTTAAACCTTGTAATAGTGTGCTATGTAAATATTGATTGCGTGTACATGGACTGTTGCATCTGACGCTCTTTAAGAAAAGTTATGACAGGCACACGAAATAATTTCTCACAAATACACATTGTAAGGTTTAAAAAAATCACATTTATTAAATTACTATTTACTTAATATACAAAAAAAACACTATTATTCTCGAGTCGGCTGGGCAGATCCTTGCCCTACCAATGTCCAGAGGTGGACAAGGACTTCCTCTTGGAAGTGAGCTGTGGCGGTGTGGCGGATCTCTGCCGTGGCGTGCTGGGCCTGCAGTTGGAGCCGCAGGTCCAGGATCTCCTCCTGCTGACCCCGAACCTGGGCCCGCACCGCAGCGATCTCTCGCCTGACCTCCTCACCCACATCGCCACCCTCTTCATCACGGTCGGAGAAGGCGCCAATGTCCTCTTCATCACTGTTGTCCTGCTCCTCCACCACAGGCACCATAGGTGCCACTGCCATCACAGGTCGCACTGGAGTGTTAACTCTCTTCGGAGCAGGCCCAGAGAAGTTGGCAGGCCGTTTCCCTGGCCCAAAAACGCCAACGGATTCCACCCCGCTGGAGACATTAGCATCCTGCTGCTGCATGAGGATCTGCATTGATGGTGACGGTAGTGGTGGAGCTGATGCCTGACAAGCAGACACCCCAGCCACAACAGCGTCATATACCTCGTCCAGAGCACAGTCGTCATCGCTATCCCACACATACATTTTACTCGACATGTTAACATAGACTGAAGTCACAAGAGCTCCTCGCTGTACACATCCCCTCCCCTCCAGCCAAGACCACACTACCTATTCCTGCATGTGGTCACAATCTACGTCACCAGTCTTAGGGTTGACCCAGGAGCCACCAAGTCGGCTAGTTAATGGGATGGTCTCAACCTGCACGCTAGCTACTACCTGGAAGCGGTGGAGCATGAGTCAGGGGGAGAGATCCATGCATCGCTGAGCTTAATGACCTAAGCCATTACACCGTCGGACAGTCCCGCTCCTCGCGAGGGCAAGATGACGAAACTGCATGCCTTACCCCAATCAGCTTATCGCCTCGAGTTTAAACTTGTTCAAAGTTTGTCATCACTGGATGCCCTTTAGGCACCCCAAAAGCCGTGTGATGTGTCAAGTTTATTTTGTTTTTGTGGGGCATAGTCATTTATGAATGTATGCATATGTAATATTCAACCAGCTAATAAATTACAGTACCAATTAAAAATATG
Organism: Medauroidea extradentata; assembly: GCA_003012365.1. Taxonomy (NCBI): domain Eukaryota; kingdom Metazoa; phylum Arthropoda; class Insecta; order Phasmatodea; family Phasmatidae; genus Medauroidea; species Medauroidea extradentata. The sequence continues at coordinate 6,746 of PNEQ01007675.1, forward strand.
TATGTTTGCATGTGTCGGAGCCTTCCCTCCCACTTACCATCTGCATATTACTATGCTGACAGTTCCCCGAGGCTTTGGTCTGGGCAATACACTATGCTGGTAAAACTTTTTTGCAAGCATTATCAGCATATTGTACAGGCGGTTCAGAGGCCGAAAAAGGAAATCTCCCCTCTTGGAATTGGTTCCCTAACATCAAAGCGGACATGGAACGCACAGAAAGATGACAGCAAAAGAAGAAGAGAAAAGATGGATAGATAGAGGAAAAGAGAAGAAATAAAGTAATAGAACGAAATGCGAGTACGATACTACCGGCAATTATTGCAAAGTGAATTATATGAATAACCACCAACTCCGATGCATGAAATCGTAGAGTGGATGCATTTTCTAGACGAGGAAGTAATCTTCTTTCACGATGCCAGAACCCTCGCACTCTTAGCGTACCCTCACCTCTTACCACCCAGCAAGCATCCGAAACTGACTTCCCTGGAATGATCACCTAGATCATTGGGCAATGAGCACGAGAGCCATACATCTTCAAGCCATCATCTCAGTGTTGAAGTTCATTGATGATGGTTTTGAAGCTCATAGCAATGAAAAATCTTGACGTAGTGTTGAAAGACATGTAAACTACTAACTAGTAAAATAAAAAAACATACATCTTGAGCAAAGGATGATGATTCTTAGCCGACTTTATAACCATATGGTACTGTGTGAAGACCATCTTCACAAATCTGTCGCTTGTCATCCATCCACATGAGTGCCAGTTTATTGGTGCATTGCGTATATATTTCATGATGGTATGATCTGATGTTGTTGACAGTTAGTCGCATCACTTGCTGTTCCATCAGTATACGCTTATAGTCCTCGAAAGACATTGTGTTTTTAACGACACATTTTTGGATTCCTTTGGCCCTCTTAATTTCTTAGCTGGAACACGTCTTGTACGTATACAGTTTGGCTCTTAGCCCAACAAACTCGGACATGCCATCTCCACCACACTTATCCTTGAACTTGCCAATCACCTTTTTGTTGGCAGGTGAATAGCAGGGATGGGTGGGTGGATATCCGCTCAAGTCGAATTCGGACATGAATTCTGGGTCTGAGAGCAGATCTTGGTAGAAATCGTTGGTTTCAATCTGGTACACAAAGGAATCTGTGTCCATGTACGCCAGCTCCAGCTTACCGGCATACCTCGGTTTCATCACATCATAATGAAACCGGTACATCAATGTTTTCGAGGGATCGAGTAATGCAAATCCCGCATAAATTGGTTTATCAAACAGTATATTTTCATGTTCCATCTTGATGAGAGAAAGAGTTTCGTCGTAGATTGTGCGACACTTGAACGTTGGTTTGGAAATTAATTTCTTGACACGTTTCTCAACACATACAAGTTCCATTCGTTGCCGCTTTCTCTTGTTCTCCATCACTTTTCCGAACGTGGTGTTGTTCATCAACTTAAAAAAGTCCTTTTCATATTCATTTGCAGCCATCTTGCGTTTCTCCGTATTCAAATCTATGTAAGATTTCAGTCATGACATTTGGTTAAATTGCAGTTCTCGATGCATCTTATTCAGCACCAATCCATGACTAATTGCCTGTTTCAAATTAACGTAGTGAATAACATAATTAGTTTTGCTGTGAAGGGTAGTCATAAGCTTGGTTTGTTTGGACCCGGGAGGGCGCTCGTTCACCGGCATGAATGGTAGGTCCTTGTGATCTTCGTGGAGTGATGATGGATATTCCACATCTACCTCCAACATGTAGCCCACATCACTATCATCAGGCACAGACATGACATCCACATCAGTGCCTGACCATCTAAAGTTGGAATGTGGTAAGGGTAAAGACATGGCCCAGCCATACAAGTTGTTGGCATCTACATATTGGAGGTAGGCTGGTGACTTGCTGGAATCATGTGTGGCGGACAATTCCTTATTGTTGGCCACACAGTGTCTCTTGACACACTGAGCTACCCCTCCCTGGATGCCAGCCTCGATAAACAGATGAATATCGTAATCGGTGATCAGCTCGAGTTCCACTCTGGTCTTCTTAAGCATTGCGTCGAAGGAGAAACCGGGGGCACTGATGTAACGCACACAGTATAGACCATACGTCTTCAAACACAGCCCCCGGAAATTCTCAAAAAGTCGCACAGAAGTAGGACATCGGTCATGAGGTAGATGTTGCTGTATTCTCCTAGAGTCTCACAGTTAAATTTCTTCCAGATGTTCTTGGTGTGCTGGTAGTCGCTTGTGGTGATGCTGCTGCCGGTTAGACGGTTGTAGAAAGCCTCTTGAGGTGGTAGTTGTGACTCCTCGAGTTTCCCCCACGAATCGACACAGTCGTAGGGGAACACTCCTTTCCTCGCCACCAATTCAAGTTCATCTTGGTCGAATAATCTTGCAGTGTCCTTACATTCTGAAGATGGCAGGTTTTGTACTAGTGCTGCGAGGCTGGCAGACATAAATCAATAAGTATCGATGAACTGTAATGTAAATTTCTCATCCAAACTTTTGCTGAAGGTAATTAATTTCTCCTCTGTGTGCGGGATTATAAATATGTCACGGGCATCATAACCTTACTGCTTGACTATAAAGTTTTCGTCGTATGTTAGGTTATGGAAAAGAACTGGAAATCTCTTGGGACGACGACGAAGCTTATTGCAGTTGTTGCAGGCTGGTCCAATGTAGTTTCCTGTCAAGTGATCGTGATCATGGACTTTAGGATTTTTTGCAATGAAGGCTCCAGAGCAGTAGCAGCAGGTGGTGGCCAAGGTATAAGCAGTCTTCTCATCAGATGTTAGCCGCTTCATTGGTTCAGATACGCTATAAATGTCATTCACCTGATTACCAATCTTCACAATTTCTTCCATGAAATGTTGTGCAGCATTCTGTCCTTGATAAATAATAGGCTCTCTGTTCAGGCTTGATAATTTGGTTGCAGGTATTAAATTATCATCGATCTTGATATATGTTCCATAGCTGTATGGTTCGTGCTTCTGATAGTTGTATGTGGAGGAGGTCTCAGGGTCTGGCAGGCACGTCTGCACAGGCACCAGCATAGCCTCAAAGTCTGCTTAGACGACTATTGGCACTTTATCACTATTCTGGTAGTTTGCGAACTTGAGCACAGGAGGTTTGCCGTTCTTCTCTGGCTGTGGCATTTCTGCTTTCACTGGTGCATACTCTTTGCAATACCTCCTGTGCTCTGCCAATGTCTCTTCACCTGTCAGACCAGTGACTCTTGGTTAATCATCATAGCATTTAAAGCATCTCTTGCAAATGTAAACTTTGAGACCATGTGATGTAACTTGAGGACCCACCAGATGGGAAAAGTTCTCTATGTATGTGTAGTGAGCATTTTTATCTTCTGTCATCATCAATAGCTGGTCGAAGTGCTGGTTGTATTCTTCTTTGGTGACTCTGATTGGAACCACCTTTTCTTCTTCGTCGAGAGCGTAGATGTTGACACTGACTCCAGGGTTCTTCCTCTCGAACATAGCAATCTGTCGTAATGGTGTTGGAAATTCCAGTCCATCAGAATTGAATTTCGACTCCAAGTCAGTATATTGTTGGTTAACACGTTCTGGATGTTCTCCTTCGACGAATCTAGCCAATATCGCTCACATAAAACATTTGTTGTCCTCATTCTGAGGGTTTATCACTGCCTTTCTAATTTTCATGTTAGCCAGTAAGTCAATATAGCTCGATGCTCTCAGTGGATCTAATTTATTGATTCTTAACTGGAGACGTTTAATTGATGAAAGGGTCCAGCCACTTCCCTTTCCCTGGTAATCCTCCTCTCCTTGACATATTTTAACAAAGTTAGCATCCACTGCTTCTTTAATATCGCTAGTATTGTAGAGTGGCACGTTCTTGGTCTTGAATGCCCGCTGATCGCTCTCTTCATCGTGAGGCTCGAGCTTGCCATAAACACATTCCAAAAACAGGTTATTTTAATTGCTCCTTGATCTTCGATTTCAGCTTAAAGTTGCCCGATGATGTTGTCCTTCATCTCCTCTAGGTAGCTGCAGATGTTTGTTGCCTCACTGGATGTATTTTCGGCCACATATGTTTTCATTATGCCTTTGAAGGCAGTCTCAGCCTGCACGAAACCAAACTCATTGGCTGCACCAGCTCCAATGACTAATCGTCTGCAGGAACTGTCACCAGCAGAAACCAGACGAGCAGGAATGGTAAGGCTGGAGACCGCGACATGCTGACGCTTTGCTGGAGGTGGTGCAGGTCCATTGCATTTTGCACTGTGTGATTTCAGCTTATCTGCTCTAGAAAACTGACGATCGCACTTGCTGCATTCCAGTGTCTTACAGTTAGGGTTCATCCAGCAGCCGGTCTCGTGACGTCTTGCAAAGTCACTGCGTGCAAATGAATTGTTGCAATACTTGCATCTTGATGTTGCAGGCTGCTTAACTTCACCAGTGCATACTTCTATATGCCTATCTAATTTATCAGCACGAGCAAATGACTTCCCGCACTCGTCACAAATATAATTAGGTTCCCTGAAGGGGTTAAATTTGCAATTGGCTTCGTGGTGTAAGCCATTACTACGCTTAGTAAACACTCTGTCACAAAACCCACACTGCAATATTGAAGGCGGCATTGTACTCACCATAGTTGAAGAAGTAGAAAGAAGTGAAGAGACGGAAGAAGAAGAATCAACGTTGAAAACCTTGCTGTTCATGGTTATGTTTTGAAAAAAACAAATTCACCTGTAAACAAGACAAAGCGAGAGAACTCAGTCGATATGTAGCCAACAAGCAGCGAACAAAGACTGAGGATGATTCAGGTCGCGCAATGTCTCTTATAGTCTCGGTAGGAAATGGTGACGAGCAAGTTCAGTCTCGTCAAGTTTCGTATCATCACAGAGCACATTCGTGGTGACCGAGATGCTGCGAACACGAGTCATGTTTCGTGTCGTTATCCAGTCGTGTCGTCATCCAGGGTCGGCTCGCGCGCGTAATGACTCGTCCGACAGGTTCGTGCGCGCTCTCGGAGCTGGAGCCACAGGGTCGCGACTGCAGCTGCGCGAGTGTCGTCATCCTCCTTCAGCCTCTCGCTACCTCGAGCAGGAAAAATGTTTCTCGTAGCTAAACTCTACTCGACACGAAAAAATTCTGCTACCGAAATACTTTTCGTCGATTACAAGTAGTAGTATGTTGTAGATTCTAGTACACACTCACATTCAAGACATTTACAAATAGTAGTATTTGATATACTCATAACTTTTTTTTGGCCGATTACAAGTAGTAGTATGTTGTAGATTCTAGTACACACTCGTAATTTTAATACTTTCAAGGCATTTACAAATAGTAGTATTTGGTCGATTACAAGTAGTAGTAGTAGGTTGTAGATTCTAGTACACACTTGTAATTTTAATACTTTCGAGACAAATTAGTAGTACTTGATACACTAATAACTCAGGGATTTATTTTGTCCACCATGCTAACATTTAAATAATATTCGTCATTGTACCAAGTTTAAACTTATCCTACAAGCAGTATGAAATGACAACACTTTTATGCATCAGAAAAGTTAACCTTATTTTTGAATCATTAAACCTCAATTTCTGTATGGTACATTGACATAAGTAGTCAGTTTTGAACTGTTAAGCTATTAGTCTTAAACTTTTTTTGTCTATGTTAACAACATTATTTTTTGTTGACATTAAGGTACATTGGAAATGAAAAATATTTTTATTTTTTTATTTGACACAAAAAAATATATACAATTTCAGCTCTCCTGCTCAATCATACATTTTTCTTTTGCAATGAGTCAAATACTTTTCACAATATTGTGAAAGCTTGTATTACACAGTCAACAAAAGCGGCGGGATATTTTGCTGATCGGACTGCATCTTCTGCCAAATCAGGCGGAGACGAACTGCATTTTCTCTTCTTTGAAGGACCAGCTTCAGATGTCTTGTGTTTCTTCCGACTGGAGACGTCTTCTTGATTGATGACTGCAGGAACTGTAGTACTCTGCAACTGGACCGTAGTGCAGTCTGGTGCATGCAGCGAAATCTTGTCACAGTGGTTGATTGCAAATACAATCACGTCGGTCTCGGAGCAGGGCAGCTTTGTCTCTTCATGCATGTAGAAAACAGCACACTGTTCATACGTTGTACAGTCTATAATCTGCTGACATGGCTCAATAGATGCATGTTCATGAGCCGACAAACTGTGATATACGCCATCACACTCTTCATTGTACTTGCGCAACAGTCCACGAGACCAGTAGGAATATGTCACTTTGCTTAAGCCAGGCACCACACTCACATAATGATTAGCTGGATGGAAGGTCTCCATGTTGATGTGTCGGTGGTCCACTGCAAACAGTAAGCTGTTCAGACCTCTCATGATGTAGACTGGCTGTGATGACATCACCTCAGGATCTCTGCAAGTAGTGACAGGATGCGAGCGATGACGTCACAGAAGGCTTCCAGACATTTACATTTGCTGCGACAAATAATTTCTCCTTCCACAGTAGCACATTCAGGATCGGGTTCCTCCTCCTTCATGACTGCACACAAATTAAAGTTTTTATATCAGTTTATATAGTTTGTTAGAAAGATGTTGCCAAATACACTTCACACGTTAGCGGTGAGCACATTGTGTTCCAAGTTGTCTTGCCTCGGTTCATGATGGTGGTATGAAGATCTCCATTACAGTATTCCGTCCATCGAATTACTTTAACACCAGGTCGACGTAGCTCATAGCTGATACTCTGATCAAACCATTTTTGTTGCAGCTGTTCTTCATTTGCTTGCATGATGAGCGAACTTGTAGATACAGGCAGTTTGGTATCTGGGCGTAGGTGATGGACGGCACATATTTCAAAATTCCAAGGCACTGGAATTAATTACATATGATCTTCTATGTTACACAGTATCCAGTGTTCGATTCCATTACAGGCTTCCACTTATTCGACGAGTCCAGATGATTTGTAACTTACTGTGCGTTGTCCATCTTCAACACGTACTGTCAGGGCAGGTGGTCTGAAACTCACTTTGCAGTAGCCGATGGTCACATCCCCATACTTGCCGCTGCTTGCTGGATTGAGTAAGATAGACATGACAGGAGGGCTGTTGTCTTCACGGCTGCTGACGCACGACTGAACACTTCTTACTTGTCCAGCGAAAAGTTGATAGTGCAAAGAGTCTTGCTATTCCCTATTGGCTTTGTTCCGCCATACGTCACGTACACTGCCTGAGACTCATTGAGATTCTTCATTTCATCCTCGCTGATGAGCTGCACGTACCTCTTTGGAAGATGAATTTTGAATTCTTCATTTAATATGCAGGTGGTGCTCTTTCCATAAGTTGTGTTGACTAGCTGGAAATTGGTTGCGTGGTACTTCTTGCCGACTTCCATATCCTGGATCTTCTTGTACTGCACACCCTGGTTCAACTTCTTCGAAGAGTGCAAGCATGGTGACTGGTGACGAGTAACTGCTGTAACCGAGCTCTTTGCCCCTCTCTTTATACGGCCGGAGCGTTGACATCATCATGCGCCTCGAAACACCAGTTTCGTATCGCCAACACATTCTGGCAAGGGCAGGTCCAGCCTTGCTTGCATGCGTCACAGGAGTGGGTCGTCTTCAACATTTGCAGAGATGGACATCCATACGTTGTTTGAACATCGATAATTTTTACATTTTCATTGCAGTAAATGCTCAACCAGCGCTTCTGTTCTGGACCGGCAACAAACACAATGTCATCATTCAGTATTTCGCCGAGTACATTATTAATTTATTCATAATCTTCGTCTCCATCTTCCCAGTGCAGGCCATGGAAATATTTTGTAAGCCATCTGTTTGTCTTTTTGTTTCTTATGTCGAGCATGTAGCGTGGAAACGGAGGTCTGAATTTGCAGCATTTTGTACTGCCATCATAGTAGGCGATGCAAATTTCCTTAACGATGAACGCCAGCGAAGATGTGAATCCCTGTACATTTGCGAACATGTCGCTAGCAAAGCAAGAACTGAACTGAGCTTATGTCAGTATTTTTACCACTTTATCTCGTGCGTTGTACGTTGCCAGGCGGTCGTTAATTATGAGAGCTTAGGCTTGCGTGTTGGCCGGTATGTTCTCTGCAGCAGTCATTTCAATTCGACAGTCTATTACACCTGTGTTTATACGATCGTCTGGTTTGCTCACATCAAACACTAGAAGCGGTGCACTGTTCATAAAATCATCTGATTCGAGTGTGGTCCATGCTTCATGACCGTAATATGATTGTTGGAAATCTGCAAACATTTGATATGCCAGCATGAATGAACCACTAGTGAAATTTGTGTTTAGGTCGACATATGGAAAACTTTCAGAGTTCAAAACCACTTTCGCATTTTTTAACTTGATGTGATCAAACTGTGAGCGGTCTGCGCTTATAGAATTCTGTCTTCCTATCTGGAATGCAAGAATTATGTATCGTGGTTTTTCAGTTACAAAACTTGATTTAACATTCCAGTTTACATTTTGAGTTTGCGTAAGGCTCGGGTATGTTTCCAAACTCCACGAGCGGAAAGCCACGTCGATATTCTTTCCTTTCTCGACAAACTTTAGCAGTTTGATTCTCTCTTCCATTTTTATTTGGACGTGTGGTAGCAAAAACTTTATCGATTGCAACGAGAGTGTCACTACCTCTGGATTTTCTGCAGTGTCCAGCAAAGCATTAGTTTGCATGTTGGCTAAAG
>PNEQ01007675.1:15559-40118 GCA_003012365.1 Medauroidea extradentata
AATTGACAATTATATGCTTGTAGTCTTCGGCGAATCCCAGCAATGAGGAAAGGCGTACACATATTTCAAATCTTCCGCCTTCATACACAGGCACTTTATAATCAGGTTCGATTCCCCATCCAGCCATTTTGGCTGCGGGTAGTTGGTTGTGTGTTAGAGACAAATAGTTCTTCATGGTTGTTGTAATACCCACATCTCTTGTTTGGTCGACCTCGACTCCATTCAGTTCATATGATATTTTGTTGATCATGTGAAACACTCAATTTCGAATTATTTTGCTTGTTGCAGGTATGGTATTTCCAGCCTTTGTTAATGTGCCCCTGAATCTCAAGTACGAATTGCATGGCAGCGTATATATATCCTGGTTTTGCACCAGTATTCGAACCTTGGACGACAGCAGATATAGTCTTGGTAGATATGGTGAATATGCGTGAAACTCAGTTATTGTGATGGAAACCTCATAACTTACGGGCTCGGCTACGTTCAGTATTTCTGCTTCCATTCTTGTAAACTTTAAAGCCTAGTCTCTTCAAGAACACAATATTTTTATGTGTTAACACACTGGTGGCTTGTGTTGTACTGACCTTTGGCTTGGTGCGAGCACTTGCTTTTATATAGTTTCTAAAGCATAGACCCATCTTTCCTGAGATGCAGACGCAATGTTATTTCTTCTTCTCTGAAATTGATTAGTTTATCTTCTTGATCGACAATGCGAACGATAATTTCCTGCACCTTCTTCGCTATGATCGGTGCGTAAATAAGAGATTTGGGATCTTCGACCAGCTTGAAACCCGGTGGAACTGTCGCTGCAAACTCGTGAAGTGTATTGTTTGGTTTACCATTAAGATATGAGCCAGTTACCAGATTGCAGTTCACTCTTATTACATTCACTGGCAAAATATTTACCGGCAGTGATGACTGGTGCAATCTACTGCTCTTATACATCCTGTGTTCGAACCCTAGCATCGATGCAAGTGAATCATTCTCTGTAAAATCTATGTCTTCGCTGCATATGATCTCACTTTTCAATGTGTTTGAGTTTCAACGCAAGACAAATTGCACATCAGGGGCTAATGTCTGCTTGAGGTAAGCTGCAATGTCATATATTTCATATGATCTGGTGGGTTAAGTTACCTCTTTTACATCGTCATTTTGCACATAGCGAAACTTGCAGTTTGAACTGTCGATGTTCGGCACAGAGAAATAAGTTTGGAAATCTATCAGTGCTACAGACCACGGGCCTTCCAAATCTAGTGCTGGGAAATGCACAGAGCGCAGTTCCGAGCTCTTGCCCGTCAAGATCAAAGCTACAGACATGACTGATGCACTGGAAGTAAAAATGTTCTAATTTATAAATCACTCGCTGAGAAGCGAAGACACAGGTGACCGCAATTCTACTGACTAGGTGACTGCTCATTTAAGTAATTGTAGCTCAGTTCTGCATTGTGAAAATATTTGCACACTTCCATTGGTGGATGAAGGTTTCCAAAACTATCGTAGTACTCGACGATGTTTCCAGATTTCCGATAAGCAACCCAGTGTGTACCAGGTCCTGTGCTATTGTCCAGATTTATGATTGCACATTCGTTATGTCTTGGCTGCATGGTAGGTCATCACGCATAAACACTCCTCTGAAATTAGGTATTTGTAGACTTTTAGCACATTTTTTCAGATCCAAACTTGTAAGAGGTCGGTTAGGTAACCTGCTTAAGATCGCTTCTTTCCTTTCCTTTTTTTGGCAGCCACCTCCTGTAGGGCATGGTCTTAGGTAAAGTCCTTTGCCGTTTTTTGATCCAAGTACAATAGCTTCCATTTGTTTGTTGTGGCATTGAAGTTCTTGTAACTGCTTGCCTTGGTTCTTCGATGTATTCACTGCTCGAGTTACGCCACTGACTCTACCAATTAGACCTCGAAGCGCTGCCAAGCCAGGCAGGAGAAATGGTAAGAAACCTCCTTGTTTCTTGGTTGCTTTCCTTCGAGTCTTCTTTTTCTTCTGGTTGAACTGCATGCCCATTCCACGCTTGACTTTAGTCTTCATGATCTTCGATACACCTCAAGCAGCTATTCACTCACCAAATTTTGATCCTTTAGATTTGGCAATCTTCTTTGCTTTGCCTGCAAGAATAGTGTCGGCAGCGTGCCTGTCTTCCAATTTGTTGCTTGTAGAGTAGGCTATATCATGTTCCTTACACGCCTCGTCCAATTCGTTGACTCCAATGTCACCGTGTGCCAATCGTTTAGCAAGCTTAGTTCCAGGACCACAAAATCTGTATCCTGGGATATGTGCTTCGAATGGCAGGTTATTTATAAGTGTGTTCACAAGACCACTACCACTTTTGATCTTACTCCTACGTGGCATCGCACAACACTGATTAGTGAATCTATAAGTACCTCTGTTTTATAGGTTTCGCCATCAGTAACATGGAGATCATCAAGCAAGATGTTTGCCTGCCGATAAGCATTACTGTCGAAGATGAAGCTACATCTCACAAATCAAGGCATGGAACTCTGCTTCCAAATACTGTGCGTTGCATCATAACAGGTCCTTCAAACTGTGGAAAAACATGTGTGCTTCTGAGCTTGCTGGAGGAACCAAGTGGTCTTAGGTTCGAGAATGTTTATCTGTACTCGAAATCGCTGCAACAGCCCAAGTACATGCAATTAGCGAAAATTCTACATGAAGTAGAAGGTCTAAAGTATTTTCTGTTCAGCGACAATGAATCAGTTGTGTCTCCTGGCGAAGCACTGCCAAATTCTGTGTTTGTATTCGATGATGTAGCCTGCGACAAACAAGCTTGCATTCAGGAATATTTTTGCATGGGAAGACATGTGGCGGTAGATTCTTTCTACCTTTCCCAAACATATTCCCGCATACCTAAACAGCTACTTCGCGACAATGCCAATGTGCTGGTTTTGTTTCATATGGACGACCTGAACTTGCATCACATTTACTCCGATCATGTCAATACAGACATGACTTTTGATAAATTTAAAGATGTGTGTGCACGTTGCTGGAGCAATCCGCATGGGTTCCTTGTAATAGCTGAAGACTTTCCTCTACTTAAAGGAAGGTACAGACGTGGTTTTGATCAGTTTATAATCGTACATCAGTGAGAGATGAGCTACGTAATCTCCAAATTCAGTCACAATGGTCTGAAATATAAAATTGAAAGTTGTTTCACACCTACAGATGATGGTAACTGCAGTGCTGAAGGCAAACGACTTAAAAATGTCGGTACTCCAAGAGAAGATGGAGATGCAGTTAACAAAGCACATTTTCAGTTGATTAATGGTGATATGATTAGTCTAGTACAAAACATGCTGGATAGAACAAGTAATGACATTGCAAGTATGATAAACAACATGGAATTTAAACTCCGCACTATTCCCACTGATATGGAAAATTCACTGGACAGGAAATATCGTGCAATGGAAGAGTTAGTAAATCAAACCACTGGTGCAGACAAAGTCCTGGATGAGGTTATGCCATACCTTATTAAACTTGATGCTTCAATTAAAAATATTGAAAACATGATATCATCGGCTTATAATCTACCTCCAGTCATTGTTTTAGATGGGAAGAATAAACCAAACTCCAGACCACCTCCTAAAAAGACTATATAAGTCGAGAACAAAAACGATTCTGCATGCAGTACAATGTCTGACATCGTCGGCGATTTGCATGCTGTGATTAAAAACATCCGTGAAAAGTATCTGATTGCCAAACGTACCAGAATGGAACGCGATATGGCTAATGAGGAAGCCTTCAAGCCAATCACCGAGAGACTCGACAGATTGCAACCTACACCACCACTACAACTTGGAGTGGCAAAGACCGAACCTGAAATCGAACCTAAGAAGCAACTAGTTGAAGATGAAGATGATTTGCCACTGTCTTTGTGGAAACAGTCGAATGGCTCAACTACAGTGAACAATTATTTAGCTTCATACAAACCGACATTTAATGATAGGACATATAGTGTGTACAGACAAAATAAAAAGTGGTATCTGGGTAACAAACAAATTTTTTTCCTACACAGTGATGGTACACAAGTGGAAAATGTACTGATACAGCCAGCTGCAGGACTTGCTCAACTGCTGTTTGAAAAGAACCCTACCAGATAGTTACGCAGTGCTTTGAAACAGTACAAGCAGTTGCTGAAACTTACCAGTGCTCACTTGAAGAATAACGACCCTGCCAGCAATGAACATAAGGATGAGACACATTCTAAATTTGACATTATTGCACAGTTGTTTCCCACTGCTGTGGGTTCTGGCCTCGATCTACACAAGAAGAAAGAAGATGGATGACAACTAGAATATGTTTACTGGAATGATGTTAATGCAATTGTCGACAGATTGAGATTGCTAATTGCATCTCAACAGGCAGGAAATAGTTCCCATGTGAATGAAATATCTAGCATCATCGAAGAATTACGTGAAGACGGTTACATAGAATGAGCTGTGCTGCTATTGCCAGTGAGCTGCACAAGTCTGCAAGGAGAAATTATCCACGGCATAAAATACTGGTGTTTGGTTTGAAGGACCTGTATCAAGCAGACTTGGTTGAAATGATTCCTTATGCTCGCAAGAATAAAGGTTTCAAATACCTGCTAACTGTAATCGACTGCTACAGCAAATTCGCATGGGCTGTACCTGTCAAAACTAAAAATGCAAAGGATGTAACAAATGCTATGAACACTGTTTTGCAAGCTGGGGGTGCATCCAAGAACCTACATACGGACCTCGGAAGAGAATTCTACAATCCTGCATTTCGAACCTTGATGTCAAAACATAAAATAAACCACTACCCTACACATAGAGTATGAAGGCTAGCATTGTGGAGATATTCAACCGCACCTTGAAAAATGAAATGTGGAAAAAATTTTCGTCACAAGGAAGTTATAAGTGGCTGGATATACTGGACAAGCTTGTGTCGAAATACAACCACAGAGTATATCGGACCACGAAAATGAGACCAGTGGATGTCAAGGATAATTCATTGCTGCAATCTGTCTACATAGATGAAAAGAAACTGGACGTGCACAAACCAAAGGCTAGAGTTGGAGACTACGTTCGGATATCAAAGCAAAAAGGACAATTTGCTAAAGGTTACACACCAAACTGGAGCACTGAAATATACAAGATCATCAAGATTCGCCACTACAAACCAAGGACTTATTTTCTCGAGGACATGAATGGCAGACCTATCCGAGGAGGATTCTACACAGAAGAAATTCAAGTTACAAAGTTTCCAAACACAAATTTGATCGAGAAGGTTTTGCAGCGCAAAGATTGCTGGTGCGTTGGCTTGGGTTCGATGCCTCGCATGATAGTTGGATATCAAAGTCTAGCATTACAGACTAGTGATTGAATAAATATTCTCGTCTTGTAAGCAAGGCTGGCCCCTAGTGTATGGTTACTCAGCACAGTACGTGTATAAACCAGCACAGCCAGCCCTGTGACGTGGGTTGTTTGTCGCTGCCTCCACAGCACATGACATCAGCCCCTGCTGGTCACCCCAGGCCGTGTGCTCGTCATGACCTGCAATATGTACGTGCATCAGGTAGGCACCTTGTGTCTCGGCCTGGGCACCACGGCAGGCCAGCCTTCAGATTATCCTGAGATGTCGAGCGGGTCAGTCACGTTCTGTGCCACTATGCAAGAAGACGACAGCCAGCTCACGCCCCGAGACAGGTCTCCTCTGCAGCGAGAACATCAGAGAAGGTGGCTATCTCCACCACCAGCACAGAGAAATGAGCATAGGCATTGTTCATCACCTATTCTGGAGGAAGATGAAACCTTGTGGACGCTGCCTACAGCTCCGTCGCCTACACCGTCCACAATCCAGATCTGGCCTCAAGCCGTCGAACGTGTACTCACATCGGTGGCCTGGAGTGAGTATTCACCAATATCACCAGCATCGTCAACTGAACGTCTGGACGAGGTGGATGATTGTGAGGAGGAAATAACATTGAGGGACGTCCACGGCGAAGCTCGCCTTCATCGAGAAGAGGCTGCTGCAGCACATCATACAGCTCATAGACTACGCAAAGTTAACTTTAATATTCTTCTGGAGGACATCCGTAGTCTAAGGAATGAAGTCAGACATCTGCGAGACTGTAAACATCGGGAATAAGATCGTTTTCTTTGTGTGTGTATATATTTCCTTTACTTTAATAAATAAGCTCTTAATGTGTACTCCTGTGTGTTTGTATGATGTTTTTTCATATGCCTGTCATAACTTTTCTTAAAGAGCATCAGATGCAACAGTCTATGTACACACAATAAATATTTACATAGCACACTATTACAAGATTTAAAAAAACTGATGAATGTCATAACTCTGTCTTGGGCTCTCGCAATCTCCATGTACATGCAATCAATATTTACATAGCATACTATTACAAGGTTTAAAAAAACTGAAATAATTATGAATGTAATAGCTCTGTCTTGTGCTCTCGCAATTTGTAGTATCTCAGTGCTTGCCAGGGGTGACTGACTCTACAGAGAGGATTATGCTGTGTACCAGATAGAGCAAGAGAATCACATAGGGGTGGGGACCAGATTGAATGACACAGCATGAGTATGAAATTCTAGAGCAGGGGGATTGGTCTGGGGAGCCAAGGAATGACAGAGCATGAGTAGAACGACAAATGGATGGGTGTTGGTTTGGGAGTCAACAGGTCATGGCTGATTCTTCGGGAGCAGGGGTGGCGACCAGATGGAATGACAGAGCATGAGTCGTGGCTGGGCATGGTCGATTCATCGGACCAGAGCCGTGGAGTTGGTCTGGGGAGCAAGAGCCGGGGTGGGGGCCATGGAATGACAGAGCATGAGCTGAGAATATGGAATGATAGAGCACTGGTAGAAAATTTGAGGGGAGCCAGAGCAGGGGAGTTGGTCTGGGGAGCCGGAGAATGACAGAGCATGAGCTGGGAAGATGGAATGATAGAGCAGAGTAGAAAATTCTAGGGGAGCCAGAGGAGGGGCGTTTGTCTGGGGAGCCATGGAATGAAAGATCATGAGTCATGGCTGGCCATGGTCGATTCATCAGACCAGAGCTGGGGAGTTGGTCTGGGGAGCCAGGGCAGGGAATTGGTCTGGGGAGCCAGAGAATGACAGAGCAGGAAAGTTGGCTTGGGGAGCCAAGGAATGACAGAGCATGAGCTGCGAAGATGGAATGATAGAGCACGAGTAGAAAATTCGCGGGGAGCCAGAGGAGGGGAGTTGGCCTGGGAGCCATGGAATGAAAGAGTAGAAAATTCTAGAATACAAGATGGCCGACAAGGGTGAGGTCATCAAAGATGGTGGCCGGAAGTGACGCAATCCAAGATGGCGACCGGAAACAAGATGGCAACCGGAAGTGGCGCAACCCAATATGGTGGCGGTGACGTCATCCAAGATGGCCGCTGCAGCTCCCCCGCTCCCCCTCTCCCTTTCCCTGTCCTAGTATCGGCTTTTTCCATCTACTCACCTGGCACCTTCCTTTGAAGTCGAAAACCTGAAAATATGGTGCTCCCTCATTGATCCTCAGCTACTGAAGCCTTACATTAGCTCCATCGCAACGTCTCTGGCATCGTGATTGCAAAATCATCGCCGAAAATACTGGAACTATCTTTAACATGTCCGTTCACTACAGCATTCTTTATGCAACAATACAGCTATATTTTTTGAGCGTTTCTCAGAATCATTTTCTCCTAGCCCAAAGTCTTAGTGTATGGCGCACTCTATATCACTACAATTAACAAAATTATCTTTAAAATCAATATATAACACAATTTCCGTCTAACATACCTACTGAAAAAAACAAAGCTTGACATAAATAAAACAGTCGAGTAGGTCTCTTTACATAACTGACTGAGTTAACCTGGGGTTCTGTGTTATGTCACAACACAGATGGAAAATTTCAGAATGAACTGCTAACCATTATGGGAGAGCAAATAAAGACTCAAATCGCTGATAAAATAAGAGGGGCAAAAATATTTGCCTTGATTGCGGATGAAACACAAGATATTTCGAGACTGCAGCAATTAGCTGTTGTGATTAGATATGTAAACGACATCCTAGAGGTCCATGAATCGTTTGTAGGATTTTACTATACAGAAAAAACTGATGGTGAATCGTTAGCAAATCTATTGAAGGATGTTTTAACTTCATTAAATTTGGAAGTTCAAAACATACGAGCTCAATGCTACGATGGAGCATCGAACATGCGAGGGCCGTACAAAGGAGTTGCGGCAGGAATCCAGAAAGAAAACCCTTTGTCAATGTACATTCACTGCAATGCACACATTTTAAATCTCTGCATTGTAAGTTGTACCACAGGGGTAACGCCAATAAGGAATACTTTCTTCACTGTGCAAACTTTGTAAAACTTCATTGAAAAGTCAAAGTCAAGCAAGTATAATGCAATTTTTGAAAAAATTCGCAAAAGCACAACAGATTTCAGCGGTGGAACAAAAACTTTGAAGTCTCTGAGTGACACCAGATGGTCCTGTCGTGTTGAAGCTGTACTTTCATTACTTCACAATTTTGAAACTACATTGACAGCTTTGAGCGAAATCGCAGCAACTGATCATACCTCTGGTGGCGAGGCCAGTGCCCTACTTAAATGCATGGAAGATTTCAATTTTTTGTTTGATCTTTTGTTGTTAAGAAGAGTTCTTTCTCAGTGCAGCATCCTATCTAACGCCCTCCAGAGTGGTAGTGTGAGCTATGAAACAGTCAAAAGTGTGGCGAATAGCACTATTGAAGTTTTGCTTTCTTTTAGGACAGATGCCTTTTTCACTAAGCTGTTCAATCACTGCACGGAGATAGCCGAACAGTACGGTTCCCAGCCAGCACAGTTACCACGAAAAGGCAGAATACCACAAAAAATAGATGTTGGTAGTAAAACTCCCTTTCAAACTGTGGAACAGTTTTACAAAATTACGATACTTTTCCCTCTTAATGACATTCTTGTCCAAGAAATACGAGACCCGCTGGCTGAAAACAATTTAGATGTCCTAAACCACCTGAGTAACATTCGGAGTGAAAATAAAGATAACGCCTCTAGTGTCGATGTTGAATGCAACTACTACAACCTAGACAAGGAATGCCTCGTGGCAGAACTTCAATGTTTTTATAACATGGAAATTATTCAGAACAAATGCATTGAAGAAAGAGCGGTTGTGTGTGCATGTGTAGAAAATAATGTGAAACATATTTTTCCATTCATTTTCGAGCTGTTTCGTTTGTATCTTACCATACCTATGAACTCGGCTACACTTTAAAAATAATATTAAAAGAAGCTGACTGCTGGAGCAGAGCGACAAACTGTCGACCCCTGGGTTGGTAGGCAAGCAAAATAACTTCTGAGATACTACAAATTGCGAGATTCCAGCAGTGTTATACACAGTGATATATCACCATCATCATTTATAATTATTTCAATTCCAATCATTTTAAAACCATTTATAGTAATTAATTATAATGTAACACTCTGCATATAGTGTTCTATGTAAATGTTGATTGAGTGTACAAGGACTGGTGCATCTGATGCTCTTTAAGGAAAAGTTTTGAAAGGCACATGGAATAATGTCTCACAACACACACAATGTAAGTTATAAAAAATATCACATTTATTAAAACACTGTTTACACAACATTTACACTACATAAAAAAGTATTATAATTCTTGAGGTGGCTGGGCAGGTTCTCGCACCACCAATGTTCGGAGGAGGATGGCGACTTCTTCCTGGAAGCGTGCGGTGGTGGTGTGACGGATCTCTGCCACTGCGTGCTGGGGCTGCAGTTGGAGCCACAGGTCCAAGAATTCCTACTGCTAACCCTGAACCTGGGCCCGCAGCATAAGGAGCTCTCGCTGCACCTCCACCCCAGCAACCCCATCTTCCTCCTCCTCTCTCTCACCTCAGTTAGGGAAGGAGTAATCTTCTTCCTCCTGCCCATCATCCACTTCCTCCTCCTCACTGTCGTCCTCTTCCTCCTCCTCCTCCTCAACCACGGGCACCAAAGGCTGATTCCGCCATCACAGGTCACCCTGCTACTGGTCCTCGTCTCTAGGGAGGTCCGGTGGAGTCGGTAGGCTGCTTGGTTTGCTCAAACACTCCAACTTCAACTTCGTCGTCGGAGACATATGAATACTGCTGCAGGCGAATCAGCGGTGGTGGAGGCAGCAGAATTGGTGTATATAAGGCGGCGAATGCGGCGACGAGTGATGTGTAGTTTGTCTTCTACGAGCTCTCTCAACTCTGTGGCGCGAGCATGTAACCTCGGGGCTCGGTTGTTGTCGATACTGCTACGATTGGCTACCTGTGACGTCAGTGGATGATGACCAGGATTGGAGATGGCTTGCAGATGTGCGCGGCGCCATCTATTTTACTGCCGATGACGCCCGAGAATCGACGAAGTTTGAATCATGCCAAGCTGTGTGATTGGTGACAGTCGACATCAACGCTCTTACTATATTGCGCTGCAAGGCTACCAACCTGGATTGTGGTATCCCTGTTTGCCACCAGCAAGCACCACCATTTCGTTTCCTGGCTACCCTCTCCAAGAAGCATCTAGGAACGTATCATCTTCCTGGATTCCTGTTGGCTGACCAGGAAATGTGGGGATGGAAGACTCGCTATAAATGCTTGCTGGGGACTGGCGGTGATCAGAGATGGCGAAGCTTTGAACTTGTATTTATGCTGGTTTTAAGTTAAGTATTAAGGCTATGTTATTTAGGAGAATTTGGGAAATGATATCTATGAGAAGTCTGTTATTCATAAATTATCTTGTAGCTATTATCATATTTCTGAAGCTGTAGTTATTGTCTTGTATTTTTAAACTTGGGCTACAGCAAGCTTTGTTAAGTAAATTTTTGAGCAACAGCTGTTTCACATGCATTTAAACTTGGGCTACAGTAAGCGGTGTGATATAAACAACTTTTTAACATGTATTTTCAAAGTTGGGCAACAGTAAGTCATGTGACACAATGCTTGGGCAACAGCGTATTTTTTTTTTTACTAGGGCTATAGGAAGCCATTGTCGTACACATTATAGTTGGAGTTAAAGTTAAGTCAAAGTGCTTAACATATTTAGCTTCTCATATTCAGAGTTATTATAAATATTGGAGTGTTCAAGTCATGCTATTTACTGTCATTTATGATTATTGTATTTGTATTGATTTTAAGGCCTAAGAGAAAAACTGGAAATGGGCTACATCATGGCCATTAATTAATTCAAAAGACAAAATTCCTCATTTCAACCTCAAAATGTTTCACATGAAACTAAAGTTTCATCCTAATTTTGTGTTGATTCCCTCCCTAGGGGTTTCACATTAGGCAACTGGACAGTCCAGCTCCTTGCGAGGTCGAGATGATGAGACTACATGCCTTACCCAGACCATCTCATCGCCTCGAGTTTCAACTTGTTCAACATTTGTATATGTAGTCATCACTGACCGCTTTCCAGGCACCCCAGTAGCAGTTTTATACCATTCCCATTAAAATATAATTTGATTTTAAGAACTAACACAGAAATTCAGTTTTAAATAAATGTAAGTATTCATACCTTCATACATAAGAATTCACATTATTTATACGTAATGTCTTATTGACGAATCAAACTGTTGTGGCTTGCATCGAACCACAGCCATCGCCCTAGCACTTTATTTCCTTTCTTCTTTAACACCTTCTCGACCAAATACGTGTTTGGATACTTGGTTACTTGATCTTCGCCGTAAAAACCTCCTCGAATAGCCTTGCCTTCCACGTCTTCTGGGTACTATATCCTTGGTTCGTAGTGACGAATCTTAACCACTTTAAATAATTCAGTGATCCAGTTTGGTGTGTAGCCTTTTGTAGATGTAACCTTCAATCACGAATTCCTAACATTGTCTCCAACCTTTGCTTTGTGTTTGTGCAGTTCCTGTTTCTTCTCATTTTAATAAAAAAAAGTGTAGTAAATTGATGCCCTTGACATCTGCATGCTTCATGTTCGTAGTTAGATGTACTTTATGATTATATTTTGACACAAGCTTGATCGATATATCCGTCCTCTTGTAGCTTCCTTGTGCTGAAATGTTTTCCATATTTCATTCTTCAAATTATGATAAAAGCATTTCACGACATTGTCCTTAAGACCACTGCGGGTCGAATAATGGTTTATTTTATGTTTTGACATAAATGCTGGAAGTGGCGAATTGTAGAATTCCTTGCCGAGGTCAGTATGTAGATTCTTGCTTGGACATTTATCTTGCAAATCAATGTTCAACACATTTGCTACTTCTCTGCCACTCTTAGTTTTTCCAGGCACTGCCCACGCATATTCACTGTAGCAGTCAATAACAGTCAGCACGTACTTTTAGCCTTTATTCTTGCGAGAATAAGGTATCATTTCAACAAAGACTGCCTGATAAATGTCCTTCAAAAGAAACACGTGCACTTTACAGCGAAGATAATTGCGCCTTGTTGGCTTGTACTGCTCCCCAGCAACATTTTGACGGATCATTATATGTATCCGTATTTCATGCAATTCTTCAATGATGCTTGATACTTAATTTGTATGGGAATTATTTCCAACCCGCTGAGAAGCAACTAACAGTCTCAATCTGTCCACAAATTCGTTAGCATCATTTAAGTAAACAAATTCTTCAAGTCTTCCATCTTCTATTTTCTTATGTAGATCGTGTCCAGAACCTATAGCAGCGCCTACATCAGGGAACAGTTGGGAAATAATGTTAAATTTCGAGTGTGTTTCATATTTATATTCATTGCTGCTAGAATAATATTATTCTTCAAATGGGTGCTAGAAATATTCAAGTCTTTTATACAGTTGCAGGGCACTGTGCGAATAAGTACCAGGGTTCTGATTAAACGGTAATTCGTAAATTCCAGAAGTCAGTTTGATTAAAATAGTGTCTATTTGTATGTCATTACTGAGTAAAAGTAAAATTTGCTTGTTTTCCAAGAAATACTTTTTTATTTTTCTTGTAAACTCCATATGTCCTGTCCTTGGACCTTGAATTTGTCAAGTAATCATCAAGCATTGTGCTTTGTTCACTTCTCTATTTCTGTTCACAGAGAGGCAAGCGAAGGTTGGAGACAATGTAAGGAATTCGTGATTGAAGGTTACATTTACAAAAGGCTACACACCAAACTGGATCACTGAATTATTTAAAGTGGTTAAGATTCGTCACTACGAACCAAGGATACAGTACCCAGAAGACGTGGAAGGCAAGGCTATTCGAGGAGGTTTTTACGGCGAAGAAATTAAAGTTGCCAAGTATCCAAACACGTATTTGGTCGAGAAGGCTTATGTATGAAGGTATGAATACTTACTTTTTTACTAACTGAATTTCTGTGTTACTATTTAAATGCAAGTGTTATTTTTATGGGAATGGTATAAAACTGCTACTGGGGTGCTTGGACGGCAGTCAATGATGATTGCATATGCAAATTTTGAACAAGTTGAAACACGAGGCAATGAGGTGGTCGGGGTAAGACATGCAGTCTCGTCATCTCGCCCTCGCGAGTAGCTGGACTGTCCAGCTTCTTAATGACTTAGGTTTTTAAGCTGGACGTCGCACGGCTCTCGTGCAAAGTCGCAAATCTTGACTTATGCTCCACCCCTTCATGCGCAAGATGACACTAAGGCATTAAATGGACGACTTAGTGGTGCCTGTGACCATACCTAAGACTGGTGACGTAGATTGTGACTGCATGAGGAGAGGATAGGGTGGTCTTGCATTTTATTGGCTGAAGGGGAAGGGATTTCTGCTAGGAGATGTCTCCCGAGTACATGTGACTCCAGTCTACATTAAGATAGCGAGTAATACACATATGTGGGACAGCCAGGACAACTGTGCTCTCGATAAGCTCCATGCTGTTGCCATGGCAGGGTCCTCATCACCAACTCTGCCGCCTCCACCACTGCTGATTCGCCTGCGGCAGTATTCATATGTCTCCGACGACGAAGTTGAAGTCGTAGGAGTGTTTTAGCCAACCAAGCAGCCTACCAACAACCCCGGACCTCCCTAGAGACGAGGACCAGTAGCAGGATGACCTGTGATAGCGGTGTTAGCCTTTGGTGCCCGGGGTTGAGGAGGAGGAGGAAGAGGAGGTGTGGCGAGTGCTCATTGCGCTGCGGGTCCTGGTTCGGGGTCAGCATGAGGAGATCTGGGACCTGTGGCTCCAACTGCAGGCCCAGCACGCAGTGGCATAGATCCGCCACACCACCCCCGCATGCTTCCAGGAAGAAGTCCTCGTCCTCCTAACATTTGTGGGGCGAGAACCTACCCAGCCACCTCAAGAATTATAGAGTTTTTTGTATATAGTATAAATATTGTGTATATAGTGTTTTAGTAAATGTGATATTTTTTAAAACTTACATTGTGAGTGTTGTGAGGGCATCAATTTCACTAGTTCTTGTACACTCAATCAACATTTACATAGAACACTATAAGCAGAGTATTGTATTATAATTTATTTCCAACAAGGGTTTTAAAATGATTAAAATTTAAATATTTGTGAATGCTGATGGTGATAAATCACTGTGTACAACACTGTTGGAAACTCGCAATTTGTAGTATCTCAGATGTTGTTATGCTTGCCTACTAATTCAGGGGTCGACAGTTTGTTGCTCTGCTCCAGCAGTCATCTCTTTTAATATAATTATTAAAGTGTTAATAAAGGTGACTGCATTATATACTAGCCCGAACATGCTCGGTGGTGAAGTATCACACTGGTCAAGACTTGTCTCTCTCGCTGCCTGGAGGCATGCAGAAAAATAATATAAAATTAATAACGACGATAGTGGCAATTGCTGAAATTTGGTGGGGTAAATCATTCCATGATGGCGGTCGGGAATAAGATGGCGCCCGAAAACAAGATGATGGCCATATACTAGATGGTGGCAGGATACAAGATGGTGGCCAGAAACAAGATGGCTGCCGAAATCAAGATGTTGGCTGGAACTCCTGTGCTCCTATGCCTGCAGCCTGTGCCCCTTTAGGAACTAAACCTATCTACCATCAGTGTATAGACATTTACTCATCGCATGGTCGCGTGACAAGGTAGACTAGTTAAAGAAAAAGACAAAGGAAACTATTGAGTAAATTGAGTCTGTATCTTTTTTACTGCCCTTCCCGCACCAGAACCTAAAATTCGGTAATGATAATGGAACTGTTTTCTCTTTCTGGCCGACACTTCGAGCGACCGTCGCCCTGTTTACTTGGCAGTAGGAGTGTGTTACCTGATACCTCACGCACTTCACTGTCATAAACAAGAGAAGCATAAAAATTTTTTCAGTTGTTATGTTTTTAAGAATAGATTGGGTTCATTGTGAATAACTTTCTCGCTATCGTCCCACATCTAACTTCAAATGTAAAAATAAATTCTCACTGGCCAATGTTTAAATGTTTCTGTTGCTTAGAAAACGCATACGATGTGGAAAAAAAATTCCGTAGAGTTAACCGAGAAAAATTTTAGTCTTCGTATACAGGTTCTGGCAAAATTGCCCTCACAGGCCATG
Source organism: Medauroidea extradentata (assembly GCA_003012365.1). Taxonomy (NCBI): domain Eukaryota; kingdom Metazoa; phylum Arthropoda; class Insecta; order Phasmatodea; family Phasmatidae; genus Medauroidea; species Medauroidea extradentata. Next base: position 31,078 of record PNEQ01007675.1, read on the forward strand.
AGGAATTATAGTGGAGACCAAGACGATTAAGTCTAGCATTGGATCTCGGATCATGAAACGTAGGCCCTACAGTTTTACTGCTACACACAAAATCATCACACACACTGTTTTCGGCACGACTAATTAGGGTAGTCTTGACTATGGTAGTCCATACATGATTCCCAGATCACCTGATGTCTCATTAGACTACAAGTTTACATGCTAATCAGTTGAGTTTGTGATCCGCCCATAGATATTTGTATCTGCTGTTGTGTTTGCCATCGTAGTTCATACTACAGTACAGTAGTAATCCTTCTCTACAGTACACAATTCAAGGTGTACGCACTTCATTGGTACTGTGTTGCTGTTATCCATGGAATACACGTTTGCGGAATATGTGGACATGATGTTATTGTACGGCGATGCTCGGTGCAATGGCAGGGCTGCTCGCCAGCTGTATGTGGAGTGTTATCCACACTGCCGAACACCTTCGCACTCACTGTTTGCTATTGTGTACCAGCAGGCAACTGAAACATGTACATTCACTCCCAGCAGGGCCAACAGTGGTGCTCCATGGTGGCGCCATACACCTGTCTTTGATGAGGATATACTCCATTTAGTGGAAGTATATGCGACGACGAGGGCCAGACAGATACCAGGTAGACTTTCAGATTTTATGTACACTTAAAACCCCGCACATTTATTAACAATCAATGTTTACAAATTTTACAATATTTGGTGTGCAGGTAGACTGAATGTTGATCACACAGCTGTCTGGCGTGTTCTACATGAGCAGCAGCTACACCCGTATCACCCCCAGAAGGTACAGGCAATGCATCCAGAGGATTTTGGACATCGAGCGAACTTTTGCAGATGGTTGTTACACTGTTGTGTGGATGAGCCCAACTCTCCATGGTGGATCCTGTTCACTGATGAAGCCCACTTCACCAGGGAAGGAGTTCACAATACTCACAACAGTCACGTGTTGGCTGATGCAAACCCGCATGCTATATGCCCCCGTGGGTTTCAACACCGATACGGTCTCAATATTTGGCAGGGTTTCTTGACGGGCGTGTAATGGACCATACCTTTTTCCACAAGCGCTCATGGGTGACTTGCACTTACAGTTCCTTGAAGGCGTACTCCGAGGTTTCTTGGAGAATGTGCCAGTGCATGTGCATCAAAACATGTGGTTTCAACGCGACGGTGCACTAGTTCATTTTGCACTTGCGGTCCGACATCCTCTGAACCAACGATTTGGGCGACAGTGGGTTGGTCGTGGTAGCTCGATTGCTTGGCCTCCATGTTCTCCCGACTTGACCCCGCTAGCTGTGAGGTCACAAGAAAATCATGATTTACGAGACCCCTCTGGAATCCATGGAAGACCTACTAGCATGTGTGATGGCTGCAGTGGAAGTTGGAGGACCAGAAATTGGTGATCGAGTATACCACAACATGATACGTAGGTACTGCATCTATGTTAAAGTCGGTGGTCGTCACATCGAGTCCCTTTTGTAACTGGTTCCACACGACAGGCAGCAGGAATCGGGGAGAGCAATGTGTGTTGCAGTATTTCGCATGTTGCGGCAAAACGGTATGATTTCGGACACGAGTTCCTGTGCTAAACTTATTCGTCTTGGTCTCCACTACAAGTCTTCGAAACCTGTAGGGGCAATTTTGCCATATCCTGTACATTTACATTAATGTCTAGAGACATTAAAAGACTCACCATAAAATTTTGAGTAGGATTTTTCCATTTATTCGTAAGTGATAAATGGATTTGAGAACAAAGTGCAAATATTTCTGTTTTCTAATTTTTTCAAACTTTTAGAAGGGTCTAAATGACGAAAGAAATGTATCATCGTATGCGCGTTTCGATGCTGTAGGAAATGCAAAAAATTAAGTTAAATGTTAACAATATGAAATTAGTGGAATTTCGGCCAAACCACGCGAGTTGGTTGCCGTCATTAGCTTTCTCTAGTTTGTAGGGTTTTCATAACTGTCGTTTTGCGGCTGTCTTTTAGAAATTTGGTTTGGTTATAAATTGTTCAGGATATTGCTAGTAGTTGTAACATTTCGATATCAGGAATAGTATTTTGTTAATATATATTTTTCAGATTTTTTCTTTCTTGTTTTTGTATTTTTAATGTGAAAAACAAGGACAATAATTTTCACACGTCTTCATAGTTCGCAGCTAACGGTTTCAGTGACAGTGCTCGTGTTTCTGAAGCACTGTCATTTGCTAGAGCTAGAGGGCTGTCCAAATATAAAATTTCTCAATTTTATGACAATTTGTCAAAGTTAATGGACATCTTGGACTTGTGGGATAAGCCATCACACATTTTCAACTGTGATGAGAGTGGCCTTCAGCTTATTTACAAGCCAAAAAAAGTTATTTCACAGCGTGGAAAAAGGGACGTAGTTAGCCAAACAAACTGTGAAAATGGCGAGACTGTGAGTGTCATGGCGTGTGTATCTGCTGCTGGCCAGTATGTGCCTCCGTTTGTAATTATGAAAGGACAATGTTTCAACGACAACTATGAAATTGGCATGCCACCAGGAACAAGGGTAGTTATGTCAGAGTGTGGTTACGTGAAATGGGAGCAGTTTTTTCAGTTCATGGATCACTTCATTGCTGCCAAACCAGCAGGACAAGTAATTTTGGTTCTGGATGGACACGGTTCTCATTGCTCGGATCTCTCAACAATAGAGAAAGCAGTAGCGAACGATATTTCGTTATTATGTTTACCCCCACATACCACTCACAAGCTTCAACCACTTGATGTCTCTCTTTTTGGACCCTTAAAGAAATTTTACAATGAAGCTTGCCGAGTCCATTTAAGAAGAAACCCTGGTAAAGGGTTGAACAAAGTGGTGTTCGGTGGCATATTTGCTGGAGCATGGAATAAAGCTGCTACCGTTGGAAATGCTGTGAATGGTTTCAAAGCCTGCGGAACTTTTCCTTTCAATCAGAGCAGCCTGCCCGAACATGTTTTCATACCAGGAACGGTCCACAGGCCTGACACTGACAATTCAGAGCTTCCACAGCCCACAGAAATTGAAGTAGAAGACGAAAATGAAATTGAAGTCATGTCACCAAACCAACAACCCGCACGTGCTTCACCAGTGGCTACAGCATCAACGTCTATAATTGTAGAAGCGGCGGCGTCACATTCAACCTCCCGAGGAAGCAGTTTTGAGGAGCTGAGCCCTATTCCCATTAGGGCTTCATCGACTCCACAGACAAGAAAAAGAAAAACAGGTGAATCCCAAATACTGACGGACCCAGACTTCATTCAGAAACTTAAGGAGAAGAAGGAAGCTGCTGCTAAGAAACCCAAGAAACGAAACAGCAAGAGGACAGCAAAATCCAATAATCAGAACCAGCAAGAAGTGTGTCAAACATGCAAGAAAGAATACCAAAGGGACGAGGATTGGGTGCAATGCCTGCAGAGCAGGTCCTGGTTTCATGTACAGTGTGTGGAAAACGGAAGGGATCCCTATTTCGAATGCCAAGAATGTTTTTCTGGATAAATTTGTGATAAAACTCAAATTGTCCGTATGCCCCACACCATCTGTCCTTTTGCCCCGTAGCTAGGGGCATACGGACACTAATGTAGTGATTAATGATGTAAATATTTTCTATTGGATAGTTTCTAGTTAAGTGCATTAAATTTCGTAAACAAGTACACGAATGCCTATTACATTTATTGTGATTTTATGCTGAGCTTTCATTCATCCTTATGCAAGATTTTCAATTTTATATCCTTAGGGTGTCCGTCTGCCCCACTTTTACCCATATTCAATCTTTATAATATTTCTCAGCACTAAGTCTTTGATAAAGTGTTTTTTAATATCTATTTGTTTGCTACGTTTTAAGTTTTCGAATGTCTTTGTCGTTGATATGGCACTTATGTTATCCACATAAATGACTGGTTGGTTAGGATCTTCGCTGTTCTGAAAATCATGTAGCACTCCTCTCAAATTTACCAGTTCTTGAGCTGTAGAAGCTGATGCTAAGTATTTAGCTTCCACCGTACTAAGAGCGACGCAGCTTTGCTTCTTAGATGACCAAGATACTACGTTGCCACCATAGAGAACAATCGATCCGCTTATGCTTTTCCTGTCTGCATGATTACTTCTCCAATCAGCATCTGAGTAGGCTTCTAAGTTTTCTTGTCCTTTTTCGTATAATAATCGTGCAACTGGAGCATATTCTGGGTTTATCCATTTATTCTCCTCCTGAACTTGAAAGCCCTTTGCTACTAATCTGGCTTTCTTAGTTCCGTCTTCGTTAATGTGAAAAACCCATTTTGTGTCAATAGCAGTTTTTCCAGATGGCAGATACATTGGTGTCCAGGTTTGTTGTTTCTCTAAAGCTTCCAATTCTTTATCTATAGATTCTTTCCACTCCTTGTTATTTTTCACCTCTTGAAAACTTTGTGGTTCCTCTCCTTGTGTCAATAAACAGTACGCTGTGTAAACTTCATACTCGTTTAAGTGAGATGGAATTTTTATCAGTCTTCCTGATTTTGTACTCAAAATATCTTCAATTTCTTTGTCTTTGTTTTCTGTTTCTTTTTCTTTTTTACAACTTTCTTTCTGTTCTTTTGCTTCTTCAAATTTAACCTTCATTTCATTAAATCTTACAACTCGAGCTAGACAAACTTTATTTTTCTCTGCATCCCACAAACGATATCCAGCTCCACCGTATCCCACCATAATCATTGGTTTTGCTCTTGGTTCAAGTGTTTGTTTCCTTTTGGAACTGTCACTACCCATGCTTGGCATCCAAAAATTCTCAGCTTCGATAAATCGTTTGTTCCATACCATAATGTTGCTGGAGCTTTTCCTTGATTGGCTTTGGTTGGGGATCTATTGAGTTCGTATGTTGATGCTTGAATCGTTTCTCCCCAAAGATAGTGAGGTAAATTAGTTTCAGCAAATTTTGTACGAACTTTGTCCAAAAGTGTACGATTCATTCGTTCGAATTTTCCATTCATCTGTGGACTATATGGCAGAGAGTATTGTAACTCAATTCCTTTTGAGATGCAAAAATTCTGAAGTGTAGAATTTACAAATTCACCTCCATTATCCAAACGAATTTTCTTTGTTTTTGCATTATGTTGAGTCTTCACAAATTTTATATATTCTATGATATTTTGTGTAGCTTGATCCTTGGTTTTTAACAATTTGACGACAGTAAAGTTGCTGTAATCATCTATGATTACCTGAAAATACTTATGTCCTTCAAGTGTAGGGACTTTCATCGGTTCACAAATATCCGTATGAATTAAATCTCCAATTTGTTTTGTTTTCTTCTCAAGAGTTTTAAATACCTGTCTTGTTGCTTTTCCTTCAGCACATTTTTCGCATGTTTCTTTGCTGTATTCAAGGCCTATGATTTTTAAACCAACATGATTCAAATTGCCTAATCTCCGGTGCCATAGGTTTGCTGGTGTAACATCTGATACCTGTCTTGTTGCTTTTCCTTCAGCACATTTTTCGCATGTTTCTTTGCTGTATTCAAGGCATATGATTTTTAAACCAACATGATTCAAATTGCCTAATCTCCGGTGCCATAGGTTTGCTGGTGTAACATCTGATACAAACACTTTTTCTGATTTCATCGTTTCAAATTTCAATTCTATGAAAAATAGGTTGTTTAATTTTTCGCACATGAATTCAAACGTACTACCTGCTATACGTGCCTGTTGGTTGCTGAAAGTTATTTCCAGTCCTTTGTTCATCATTTTATTTACAGACAGCAAATTTTGTTTCAATCCTAGAACAATTAATGCCTGGAAGTTTATGCTTCTTCCTTGACATGTTGCCCTCACTGTTCCTTTTTTTATTTGCAACCATTTTCTCGCCGTTTGCTGTATGGATTGATATCTCTTGTGATAATATTTGTACATCACTCATATACGGTTCTATTTCAGTTTTGACTAAATGATATGTTGCGCCAGAATCTAAAATAAAACAGTTACCTTTTCCATAGGTATGACAGTTCAGTGCAATGAACGATATGTCTTTCTCTGTGGCCTCAGCCTGATTTACAATTTGTCTTTTATTATCTTTGAATTTTCTTTGGAACTCATGTCTTCCTATCGATATCGGTTTTGACTTTCTCTGTGGGCATTCAAAACTTTTGTGACCTTTCTTTCCACACTTAAAACAAGTAATCTGACGTACTTTGAAAGAAACTTCATTCCCATGTTGTGTATTTTCATTTCGACTTTTAATTTTTAATTCCTCATCCAACAGTTTTGATTTCACAAAATCCATAGTCACGTCCTTATTGATGACTTCTATGGCAGTGATAACATGATCATATTCTGAAGCATCAAACGTTAATAGTAAATAGCAAATTTTATCTGATTCTTCTATTTTACTGCCAGCATTTTCTACATCTCTGATCAATGTTTCTACTTTAAGAAAATGTTCCTCTAAGGTGTCATTCTTCTCAATTCTGTATTTCAATAATTTATTTAAGAGACATAACTTAGATACGATACCTTTTCGTAGAAATACATCTTCCAAAGCTTTCATCATACATTTGGCAGTTTTCGCATTCTTCCAAATGTTTGTCACTGATGCATTGAACAATCGTCGATTTAGCCTTCGCGTCATTTATTTTGAATTGCTTTATCGGCTTTTCATCTGACAACGAGTCTTCATCTACCTTTAAAACTTCTAAAATTTGTTTTTCTTCAAGAATAGTTTGTACACGAAATTTCCAATTATTAAAGTTATTTGTCATTAACTGTGGAAAATGTACTACTGTATTTACATATGCCATTTTACTCACGGTATTTTACTCTTCAGCCCTCAATAATTAAGCACGTCTGGGCCCAGAACCTTTTAGAAATATTCAAGTAAAATACCTCTTGTTATAATTCACTATTTTATTTTAGTGAATTCATATACACACACACCATTTTATTTATTTACAAAACAAACGCTATTTTCATTCCATAGAGTCATGAATACGATAACTCTTTTTTAGAGGAAGATTGGTAATGGAGTCAAGTGAGTGTTGTGTATGAGGAAGGTTAACGTAGATAGTAGGGGTGGGCGAATATGAAAATTTCATTTCGAAGCGAATTCGAAGCGAATATGTTGAAATATTCACGAATTCGAATCGAATATCGAATCGAATATCAAGTAAATTGAATTTTTTTTAACAAATATACAATGCAAAATAATTTACACTGTTAGGAACTTACCTTGAAGGCTAATTATAAATTGAGTAAAAAATGAGAGTTTTGTAGTGATTTGCAAAATAAAATGTTTTTAGTGGAATTATTATATGTAATTGCTCAGGATGTTGTTTCAGATGATTCTGTAGTGTTGTAGTGGTACCTAAAATAATCACAAAATCCAAAAAAAATTCAGTTAATTTTATAAAACTTAACAGACCCTAAAATCGTATATTTTTTTTAATTACTTTATGAAGCACCTGTTGGAATTTTAAATATTTTCTTGCATGTTTGCAGGTTTCTTTATTACCACTGACACTTTTAGTAAAAAAATAATCAAATAGTGGTCATGGATTTTTTGGCAGGTGGCCCAGTATTCAGATCTGAAGTGCTTGGCTCCATTAGTTGATTTTAGAAAATTGCAAAAATAGTTTTCCAGGTTGTCTACTTCCACATAGTGACATTCGTTACTTTGTATTCACGAGGCGCTCATGGAAAGCTACCTGGAATATTCCTGTTGGGTAGCATTGGTCACGTTATCCTTTTGTGCTGGTATAATATAGGTATGTAGCATTAAAATTGCGTACAAGTAATAACAATTTATTCCATACCTGAATTACGTACTCTGGCAATATTTTTACTTGATAAACTGCTGCAGACTTATTTTTCAATAAAAATAATACGATCAGACATCGTATTTTCCGTGAACATGCATTCAAATTGCCTTATAATTAGAGATGATGGTATATCGCGAAAATGTTTTGTGCCAACATAGCCTTGAAAACACTGACACAACGTAGCTGTCTGCAGACCAATAACGTGCATCAAATATTATAATAGCGGTATTCTTATTGGCTCAGTCAAATAGGGCAGTAGCTCCACGTACAAGGAAAAGCCAGTAATCTTTTGGTAAGCTGAACGCACGTTGCAGCCTAGCAAATTGTCAAGTTTTCCCCCGATAAACCATCATCTCTACTTATAATATATTTTCTATTATTTACACATGCGGGAGTGTTTGTTTACGTTTTACGCGCCCTTTTCTATGTATAGTCTGCTTGCTGCTATCTACACTGCTCCAATCAACGCATGACGTTTCCGACCGATTTACTCTCTATCGAGTAGATCCGAAGTAGTTTCCGTAAGTACGTACTGATTTCGTATGAATACCGCATCTCTGAACGTGGTCGCAATATGGCCATGGTCATTACGTGATCGACACACAACTTCACTTGCAAAAATGTCAGTGGGCCAGCAGCATTACATTTGTTTTTAACTGATCCGCCTCTCGTGTTGCGTAAATTTAAATTATTACTTTGAAGTGCATAAATAATTATGCACTGTACCGGTACGATTCCTTAGTGCATGTGCTATGACACGGTGGTTGTATGGCTTGCGACTAAGGCCACTCGAAATGGCGCACTTGATGTAAACATGGATGGATGTAAACCATAGACACGGCATAGGCTGTTTGTTTCCTTTCTATTTACGGCTTGCATCGCATTGAGTGCAATTTCACGACCATTTAGTTAAAACATATTCTGCTGCATAATCTACAATAATCACTGTAAGTTGTATTTAGGCACAAATTGATATAGCAGATGTTGTTGCTACAAAAATTAGCAGCGTTTAACGAAAGTTTCGAAGGTTAAAAATCTCGGGCTCTAAACAAAAATTATTTAAAGATGTGGTTTCCTTATTGTTTGAATGAAATTAGTTATTGACGGTTTAGTTTCGGCCGTTTTGGCTGCTTTGTATGTACGCTATTAAAGTTATGTTTTCATGGTCCACTAGCCAATGTGTGTGGTTAGTTTCAAATAAAATCTTTGAACGTTTATAATAACGTGAATTCGACACCATCTT